>SKCR01038387.1:0-155334 GCA_019454045.1 Zanthoxylum bungeanum | reverse complement strand
ATTAAAGTCATTATAAAAAAAAAATAGAAATTACAATTTACAATTATCAAACTTCCACCATGTTTGGTGGAGGATTTGGTGACATGTTTGGTGGAAAAATTGGTGGAAGCCTTTATATTTGCCTATAAATAGCATGCCAAATTTGATGTAAATCTCATACTTTCTTCTGGGGAATTTCCTTAGAATACTAAGAAGATAATATCTTATTTGTTTAAATTTAGTTTTCTTGTATTTAATTTCTATTTTAGTAATAAAACTTTGTTTGTTTTACTTAAAGCATGAGTAAGTAACTTCTTTCTGCTAGGGTGAAATGTGAAACTTTTATTATTATTATTTAGATTAATATCCCTTATTTTATAATATATAAATTATCTTAAAACCTGACTTAATTGGATATCACATTTATGGTCGGTTGGAATTAATTAAAATATGACTTAATCAGGATACCGCTTATATGGTCGGTTGGTAATGTAATGCATATTTATATATTATAATAAAGGAGATTTCTAGATTTTAAATAATAAAAGTGGATCACTAAACCCCTAACATTTTATTTCATTGTTGTAATTTTAACTTTTTAGTTTTCAATTAGTTACATGATGTTTTATTTATTTATGTCTTTAGTAGTCCTAGATCTGTGTCGTAACTAAATACAATATCTAGGGTTGTGATGAATTCCAATATCAATGGTTTTATAAGTTGATTTGTCTTGTGTCTTATGTAATGTTTTGGTTTATTTATTGAGTCTTAAACTTAATGCTTCTTGTTAATTGGTCACTAATAAGATTGATTTGGTAAACTTAAAATGAAATTGACGAAGAGATTTTAGGTTTCAGCCTTAGACTCAATAGCTCACGATCTCACATTCACCTTAGAGATTTCCTTCCAGGATATATATATACCTGTCGGGCGTGGGTAGTCATAATTGGAACTTAATCTTAATGAATTCAGATGTTTCTTAATTAACATAGACATATAGTTAATTGGGTTACTTTGGGTATTTGCATCTGACCATCGACAGAGATTTTTGCATATCTTCGTATTCCAGGTTAATAAACCAACATATTACACAAATATAAGATAATCACTTCATCTTTAGAAGAATATTGGAAAGATTCACAACTCTAGATAGTTTCATAATATTGATTACTTTTTTTTAGAATTTACTTTTGCATTGTTTTAATTACTTGTCTTTAAATAAAAATCATCATCCAAACAACAATCAATTTTTAGATACTTGTAGAAATTTAACTTCAATAAATTAATAGCTTAGGTATTAAGTCCTCGTGGGATCGATACATTCTATCCTACTTGAGCGATACGTGCGCTTACGTTACGTGTGTGATTTCACCGATCAATCCATCATAAATTCAAAACTTGTTTATGGGTTGAAGCTTTGATTGTGCAACAACCATGTGATTGGAGTTGTCACACTACCTGTCACATGGCCTTAGCATGAAATGACAATACGATGGGTGTCGTCGCACAGTCAATTACACCGATCACAAATTTTAAATTTAACTAGCAATAAAGTTGGAGTTATTATTCATTGTCAACACTATTACATTATAAACAAGGAATAAACAACGTTAATTTGAAAATTTGGAGTCATTATTCATTGTCGTATATGTGCATAGACACTGTATCTTTACATCATAATCGGATGATAAGTCTCTTATAAAGACACCACATGAAGGTTCGGAAAGTTTCAATGATGAATGCCGGAAGGGAATGAAACTCCAGAGAAATTCGAAAATAGTCGAGTCTGACAAACATCACCTATATCCGTCCAAGTACCCAAAGTCTAGCCGAATATACATTTGAAAACCTAAATCCGACCAGACATGTGACAATTGTCTGTGAGTGTACAGATTGCCAATCACTAGAATTACGGGATCTGATTAACGTTCGGTCAGACATATATTTCAAATAAATTTGCAGCCACACATGTATCAAGTTGTCAGCAAGTATGCAGATTTTCAATAATTAAAATCACGAACCTGATTAATGTTCAGTTGAATATATATCCTAAAATAAATATCTGGCTAGACATAGATTGAGCTGTAACTAAAGCTATAGATTGTTAATCACTAGAAATATGGAGGGGATTTGATTTCCCCTTCCATTTTTTCGATCCAACCTCAACACTATAAAAAGAACCTAAAAATCCTTCACTCGAGTCCCAAATTTTGGTCCATTGCAAGAATTTTATAGATCCTAATCCAAAAATCCTAATATGAAATCTGAAATCTGAAATCTCCGAAAGAGAAAGTCTGAGAGAAAAATAGTGAGAAAATCCTACGGAATCTCTGGAGTTTTCGCCTTCCGTCAAGAAATCTGGCAACCGTCCAGCATTAAGAGGTGTTTCCTGAGTCGATAACATTTAAGGTACGACCTAAGGGCTCCCTAATTTCATTACTTCCTATATTTTACGTTTTTAATCTGACACAACATCTCTGGTCGTATGTGAAGAACATTCGACTATATCCAGTTATTATTATTTTCCTTTCGTATATAGGATGGAAACCCAGACATAAATTCCATATCTGATTCTGAATAGATGATAGTATGGTCCATACTCAGGATACAACTCCACATACCACTGAGAAATAATTATTATTACCATTTTGTTTCTATCTTGTTTCTATAGTAATGCATGTTTATGCGTTTGTTTGTCTGGTTCACGCAGAATGTTCAACCAGACTCATGGTATATCCGGCCGGACGTTTATAATTTTAAACAATATCTAGCCAGACTTAATCTATGTCCAACCGGATATGTATAGTATGAAATAATATCCGACCGGCTTCCCCGAAATCATACTGGTGAGACACGTACCCTATCTTGTTTATTTTTTATTTTATTACTGTTGTTATGCTTTAGAGTTATTTTATTATTACCATGTTATCACTATTTTATTAGTACCGTTATCTGTGCATGATTCTGTAACTTCTATCTTTCTGTTTTGCAACGGATATCCGGCCGAATATGCACATAAATCACAATAAGAATGTTCGGTTAGGCTTCTCCAAAGCCAGGTTAGTGAGATATACGTTATAAACTATTTAATTGTTGTTTCACTGCTACCTTGACAATTTCTAGATATTTTTTTTCTCATTGTCTTTATTATTAATGATTGCGTTATTTTATGCTTTAAATTGTTATTGCATGATGTTGTATTATAAGACATGTCGATACCTCTTTTAAACTTGAATATTATACTGGCATTTTCAAACCCAAACGAGTTTAAGGTCAAATCTTGTGAGAGGTGTAGTACGACCTTAAATCATTCTCAGTGTCTTATACTAGGTGGCGACTCTTTCATTCTTCGGTTAGTCCCTCGTGGGCTATTTATACTATCTACAGTCTGTGAGCCCATTAGTGTCATAGTTGCCGACATACTAGTCATAACAATAAACCTTGTTTCGGCAAAAAGAGTACAAGGTTTGGCACTACCTTTCAGCTCATGCCAGGGTCCCCTACATAATCACCAATCTCCCAACAACTAATAAGAATTTTAAGGACAAATGGTTCTGGGCCGGAGGCCCTTAGGGAAGGCATCGATGGGGCAATGGTAAAGGCTTCTCAATCCCGAACATATTCCGAGTGGGAGATATATCTCTTCATTCTGATTGATCTAAGTGGTTTTCAAACTTGCGTGCCTTTTACAGCTTGCTAGGGCTACCTCCTAAAAGTCCATCATGAGACCCGGGCCTTGGTCAAGAAGGCAATTGAATTCAGAGTCCATTATAGGGAACTCGTCAACCCCTCTGTCATGGCCAACGCAGGCCTCACCCCGAGCACTCCACCCCAGTCCAGGCAGACTAGTAAGTTTTAACCGACCCACTGACGTCATGTTTGCTTTCATGTCATCTTTTTCTACTGTTTTGCCTATTATTTATGTTATAATTGTCTTCTTTTATTTTACAGGAATGTTTGGCTTTAAAAGTCATGTCCAACTTGCTCGGGAGGTAGCGCAAGCTTCCCAAGGCGGGTCTAGCAGCTCCCGACCCTGAATAACTACCTCGATTTCGCCAGAAGCCAGATGAAAGTCAACACATGCAGCTGCTTCATCAGTCGGGCCCTCGAGTGTCCCGCAAACCACCAAAATATCGACCCCTTCAACCCAAAATTCAAATGCATCGCCGCCAACTCAAACGACAAGCACTCCCCAACCATCCCAAGCTACACTTTCTCCCTCCCAATCATCAAAAATAAGCTTCCACTAGGTCGGGGTGAGGAGGTTGAAGAGTCTGCTGAAAGGGTCCATCAGAGGAAAACAATAGGCAAAAAAGGCAAAGCCCCGACCACCATTCTCCAGCTAAAGAGGGTCCCGCGCTGCTGAGGATTAATGATTTTTCCATGGATATGAGGGACAATGTGGCCTACCTCTTCCCGACCTTCAATTATGTGGGCGAGACCGTGAGCTTGGAGCGGACCACGGTGTACAAGGAAATCTCACTCGAGGACATCATTAACAGCACTTGCCGATTTCATGCAAAGGAAAATGGACTTCTCATTTGTACTTACATTTTTCCATTTTTCTATATTGACCTTGTCTTCTATGCTGCAGCTGGCCTATCTCTTGGCTAATTTTTTGATGAGCACCCTCTCTGAAAGGGGTCAAGCCCAAAGACTTTAAAGTCGCCTGACCGAGAGAGAGAAAGAGCTGTCGAAGAAGTTGGAGGAAGCAAGAGCAGAGAATCGATGCCTAAAAAAATCTAAGAAGGTGGCCAAGGCTGAGGTTGCCTCCCTCTGCCGAGCCTCTGAGATCATGAAGAAGGAAAGGGATGAGGCTAGGACTGAGGCTGCCAAGAAGAAGGACGAACTCAAGCATCAACAATGGCGAGCTACCATGGTTGAGAGCAAGCTTGAGGAAAAAATAGATCAACTGGAGAAGGCTCTGGACGAGCTGGCCAAGTCTCAAGATGATCTGAAAATGATAAATGCCGATGTGCCAGACTGTTTGGAGGCTGCCAAACAGAAGGCCAAAATAGAAGGGTTGGCCGAATGTATTGAGGTGTTCGAGCTGACCCAGCCCAGCCTAGACTTGGAGATTATTCACAAGATTCTGAAGGTGTCAGAGGGAGAAATGACACAAGAAGAGGCCTTCGACCTACTTTCAGAAGAGCCTGAGGCCATCCCAGACCCTGAGCCAATATCAATGGTGCCCTCCACTGAATAAGATCCCAGCCCCTTATCATCTACTGCTACTCCTCCGGAGGATACTCCTGGCAAGCTAATACATCAACTGTTACTCCTAAAGATACTCTCGGCATGTCCGCTTGATCCCACCTCCATTTTCTCTCTTTTTGTGTATGGGTTACCCCGAGAGGGGAATATTGTAAAAACTCTTTAATGAATGAAAATAATTTTTGTATTTGCATTTATCTTCCTGAAGCACACACTAATCAAAGACCCGAGTCGGGGCACCTTCTACTTCAATATGCTGACCTGATCAAATTTAATCAACACTTAGCAAATTTGATCAAAGTAAACTCAATCATTCCCCTAAGGGATCACACCGCTAGCAGACACTGATGCTCGAGCCCTACACAATGTAATTCCACTTTTATGAAGTTTTACTTAGCAGATTCGACATTCTTCAAACAGAACGACCTTCTGCTCAACCCACATCCATATTCATGCGAACAAGCATTACAAGGCCTCGGTGGGACATAACCCGACCCCGAGATAACATAATCACTTGGCCCCAATGGAATGTTCCCTCATTATGCCATTCAATATTTGGCCATAGGGGAGAAACTCCAACCTCATGCCAATAAACACAATAAGACCTCAGTGGGATATAATCTGATCCTGAGCCGATGCACTAGCTTGTCCACAAGGGAATGTTCCCTATTTATGACATTCAACACTTGGCAATGAGGGAAAAACTCCAATCCAATGCCACTTAACACAATAAGGCCTTGGTGGGACGTAACCCGACCCCGAGCCGATGCACTAGCTTGGCCACAAAGAAATGTTCCATCGTTATGTCATTCAACACTTGGCCATGGGGGAGAAACTCCAACCTCATACCAATGAACATATTAAGGTCTCTGTGGGACATAACCCGACCCCGAGCCGATATAACCGCTTGGCCACAAGGGAATGTTCCCTCCTTGTGCCATTCAACACTTGGCCATGGGGTAGAAACTCAAACCCAATGCCAATGAACACAATAGAACCTCAGTGGGATATAACCCGACCCCGAGTCGATATAACCACTTGGCCATAAGGGAATGTTCTTTCTTTGTGCCATTCAACACTTAGCCATGAGGGAGAAACTCCAACCTCATGCCAATGAACATAATAAGGCCTCGGTGGGACATAACCCGACCCCGAGCCGATGTAATAGCTTGGCCACAAGGGAATATTCCCTCCTTGTGCCATTTCGATCTGGCCTCGGCGGAACAAATGCAGCCCCGAGCCATTACACTTCTTACCAAGATTTAGCCATGAGGGAAGATCTTTGACCTTCGGCGATCTCTATGGACATTGGTAATGGCATCCCACACCAAGTAGTCCAGCAAAACAAAAACAAACATAAGAATAAAAACAAAACAAGTACAACGGAGGTGACGTATCACATACCATATACTGACCCCAAAGAGAAACAATGAGGGAACCTGAGACAACGTCCTGCCTCACGTTACCCAAAATAATAATTCTGAATCTTACAATCCAGACGTTCTGGCGAACCGAGCTATATACTAGAGGAGTGACCAACTGCATAAGGAACGCCACGAATGCCTTCCTGCCTTTCTCATGTTATGCTTGACAGGTCCAAAATGGGATGACCAGCGCCATTGGGGCATTTTCTTTCCCTGTGCTAGGCATATTTTGAGGCTATAAATGCCACAAAGGTACGTTGGCCCTCTCCGTGGTATGCATCTCCAACACTGAGCGGGAAATGCCGTGGGGGAATTATCTTTCCACACGCTATGTAAATCCAAAAGTATCGTAGTACCATAGGTGTCGTCAATTCATACATGCTATGATTACCTTGGGCACCAATAGCCACACCGACTCTTTTCACCGAACGTGCTATGGATACCCGAGGCACCGAGTGCCACACATGTCTTCATTGGATAATGACATCTGGGATTGGCGTGGCACAAGGTACGCATTTTTCCCACATGCATTGCACCTCTTTACACATTCCGATCGCGAGTATTTCACAATAATATTAAACATGTCTTTCACGTCCAAATAATAAACTAGCATAGATGAAAATATTTTCATTTAAAAGGGGAAAGCCTTATTTATATTCTAGGGATCTACTACCCATCTTACAACTCTTTGAGGGCCATTCTAAGAGAGACTATATTAGAAATATATTCTCAGCATCTCAGCGTTCCAGAGCTTATTGTGGACAGCGATGTGAAATTTCCAAACGGCTCCTGGGTGAGTAAAGTTAACAAAAGCATAGCCATAGTTTCTGACAGGTCAAATGGGATGTTTCTGCTGCTGTAAATTTCTAAAAGAATGGAAGAAGTCGTCCCCATGATTAAACTTGGACCTCCAATTTTGTAGCTAATTACTTCTCCTCTTATTCCTCATATACCATATTCTTCCTTTTGTTGGTGGTTCAGCGAATGGCTCAGCCATAGCAACGTGGTGTGGTTCTTGCGCTACTACTTGTTGATGATCTGTTATTGGAGTGGAGTAACGAGGGAAAATGGGGACTTTAGGTTTCAATATATGGATATGGAACTGGAAGGTAGCAGTTTTGGAAATAATAATAGTAACCATCAACACAACAATGTTGTTATTTCCTCTCTCTTTTCGAGCATCCTCTCTTTCATTCCCCATGGTTTCTTCTATCTTCTCCATCCACTCCATTGTCGAAGCCTCTAAAGTTCTGTGGTTTCCATCTCCTGCCATCATCTTAGTGTGTTTGCTGTTTTTTGTATTGTTCCCCACAGACAACGCCGACTATTGACAGTTGTTTTTCGTTCCAAGGCCGATTTGGGAAAATCTACTCCTCGGAAAAAAACCTCCCCCAAGTAGTGAATTTGTTTGGTTAGTTAGGAACCAAAGGCAAACTTGGTAAGCAAATAAGAACAGAGAAAACAAAGGATTAACGTGGTTCGGTGAAGTGTGACTCCAACCCACATCCACGTGAGCTAAGAAAAGAAGTTTTTATTATAAGCTCGCGCAAAACTGACGTGCTATCTCTCTCTTACTAACTTTTAGAGCTCTCTTTTACAAGTAATCAAATGTGAAAAATGCTAACCCAAAGGAACCAACCCCTGAAACTGAATCCTCGACCCATTTATATAGGCCCCTGAATCTTCTGTTACACCCATAAATTTACCATTACACCAACCCATGACGTCAGCCACGTTTTCTTGTCATTATTATCCACTATTACACGTTCACTTTATATGGATTCCTGAATCTTTTACTACACCAATAAATTTACTGTTACACCAACCCACGACGTCAGCCACATCTTCTTGTCATTATTTCCCACTATTACATATTCTGCCAGCTTGCAACTCTGCCACTCTACTACTATTACACTTTCCGCCTACGTGACAACATGCAATTCAACCACTCTCACGTTGTTCCGTGTGTCATGAGATAATCATCTACCCTGCTCCCATTGCATCATCCTTCGGGAGGCTCAAACTCTCATGTAGGGCTTACGTCATTCATGCATAAGCACAAGATACGGAAAACTCAACCTAGGTCATTGGGTCGACATGCCAAGGTGATTGGTGCTGGATCCTCTTCCTCTCTTCTTTTCCAGGTCGGGTCGAGAGAGATTTCCCCACTTTCCTCACTTTCTCTTTACAATTCCTGAACATTCTTGATAAGTGTTTGAAGGCTCATGAGCTTCATATGCGGCCACCTTCTTACGTTTCCTTGTTTCTTCGGGTGTATGTGATTGTGCCTCAGTTAGCTCAAATCTCATTCTCATTGTCACAAGCATAAAACATATCACAGGACGGCCTCGGGTCGGTCTTCACATGTATCAATGCTGTCGAATCTAATACATTGTTATCAGGTCAGGTGCCTCTATGCCTCGGGCTTGGGTCTTTATGTCTGGTCTCTCATCCTCACCAAGACCTTGGACCATGATCTTATTAAGTGCAAAAACTCATTCTACCACTCTTTAATCTTTTGACTTTCTTGGGACTGAAAATCACTGTCAACAGAGATAAAAATGCAAATTTTGTTCGGCTATTTTTATCCTTTCCCTCACAAAAAGAAATGGAACCAAAAGCCTCAAATTTTCACCCTCCAAAGTAGTCGCCATCACAAATAAGGTTAACTGGTCTGTTCATCCTCGTGAAATTCGAGCTGTAATTTATTTTTAGTGCTTAATGTTGAATAAAATTTAATTTTATTAATTTACAAAAATTGGCATATTTCTCCTATCTAATGTTGAATTTAAGGTAAACATAACTGAATTCTGAATAGCAATAAGTTAAAAATAAATTAGCTTAACTTTTAATACTTAATGAATCATTTAAATTTTACTCCCAAATTAGCTACACTTACGCAATTAATTTATTACATACCATATAAAAACTCAATTGAAAATTTTATTTTATGCAATTAATTGTTTATGGTAAAAATTGTCATCAAATCTAAAAACAATATCACTTTCCTACTATTAAATAATTTTAAAATATTATTAAGTAAACTACTACATTCATAATAAACATGGTTCTCTTTTAAATATTACTTTGTAGCTATTAATTTTTTTTAAATAAAAATCCAAAATATCATTTAATAACTTATTTATATAGTCCCCAGTGGATGTGACTTAGTGATGTAGGGCTCAGGATCTCACATTGAGATTCTAAATTCGAATATAAGGAGTGTGTTTCTTGTAAGAATCTGTGGCAGCCGAGGTTTTACTTGCTCCGCTTAAGCTCGGAAGGGGTGATTTGGAAGCAAGATTTCCAACGATTCAAAAAAAAAGAATATATTTATATTATCAAATAATTACTTAACTTGAAAATGTTTCCAACCAGGGTATATAAATTAGGTAAATACAAATTTATTACTTTTCCTATATTTATTATAGGATAATTAAAATTAATTATGAACATACTATTCGTCTTTGTACAGTGTTGCATGTTGCTTCCTGGAACTAAACAAAAACATAATTGATTTGATCTAGAGACATATAACTAAGTCCATCTTGGTCTGCTGGAAGTTGCATGTGGAGCTTCTATGAGTCGATGAAAGTCTAATTTTCTTAATTGTGACAGTGGGTCGCAATCCAAAATAACCATTTCTTCCCAATATTAGCCGTTAATGACTCTAAAATTAATTATTCAGTCTTGATCGCTGATATTGACTTGTCTTCTCCTCTCCCTGCTCATGCCATGACTCTTCATTATCAGATCATTCATAGACAACAAAAATTCAGCTTTTTAAGTCATTATTTTTTACATGATATTTACTATAAAGTTTATTTCCGCTTATAAATGTCAATTACAGTGAGTTCATTGAGGAAATTATTAATTTATTTATATATAGACACACACTCTTCAATGCATACGTGATTGATTGATCATAAAGAGATTGCTCAATAAAGAAGCTTGAGTTTGAAAAGCACTTGAATGGAGACTTCATGTAATAATTCAAAATTTTAATAAGGGTATTTTCGTATTTTTTAATTTGGGTAGTTCAGATTTCGTGCCGGAATTTGAAATCCGACCGTTGGATCGATGATTTGGACACACCAGAATATTGCCTTCGACGATGCGAACATTTCGGTATGCATATCACAATTGAAAATCTCCGATTATCAGGTCCGACTTTCAAATAGGCTACATGTGTCTCGAAAAATATGTCAACAAGTCACAGGGCAGAACGTCACTAATGTTTTTCTCAACAAAACCGTTTGGACGCATCGACTATTTTTGTTGAGATCAACTACGCCAATCGAGAGTCCAAGTGAGGCAGGGATTTCATTTCACACCTTAATTGTGGATTTAATCCATTTATTTATATCACTATGTTGTGTCTATGAAAATATCATAAAATATATTTTAATATCAGCCATGTTTTTTTAGATGTGATATAGCGCTCTGGGCGACACGACATGATAATTATGAATTTAATTATTTTTCATAAATATTTGCAAGGTAATATAAATTTAAATTGGAACGGACCTATCTTGATAATAAAAATTTAAATGGGATATATGTAAAATTGATATATGTGGAGCCCTATAGTGGCACACATCATTGATATTATATTGTCCATTATGGAATTTGTTTGTGTGGAGCTCTGTTGTGGCCCACATTATAGTACACGGTTGCCCCGTTCTGGCAATTGTTACGCGTCCTAAGTGGCGCTATTTGGACAGTGATGACGTGTCCCTTGGTGTAAGTCTCTACATGCGCAAGGTTTGATTATTATTTTCCCCATTGTGAATGTTATCTTTATAGGCCCTTTGGGACACTTATTTATATGACCCCGTGTGGTGTTTCACTCACATATTTTATTGAAATGATTAATTTTATTGATGATCCATATTTTAATTATAAATATGAAAATGCATAAATAATAGATTTCTCATATACTCACATCATCGATATTATTTTATCAGACATACATACATACATCATACTAACCATGTAGGATTTTGGAAAAACAAATTATGATAAGTTATTAAATCCCTATTGAGCGTGTTGTTTTGCTCACCCCTTCATTATCATATTCAGGTGATGATTTTGGAGACTTTGAGGAGTAGGTTTGAATTATCATGATCATGAGTTATTTAGAGTGAGGATCTCTCGCAACTCAATATTTCTAGGTAATTCGTCTAGATTGTTGGCTTGATCATTGATCATAATGTATCAGATTAAGTAGTTATGAGATGATATATATTTTGATGAATTTTACTTGTATGGATAATCACATTTATCATGGGAATTTCTATTATTTGTTTTAAATTGATGATCTAGTATTTTTGTCATTTTTGCATGTCTCAAAGCCAAGATTCTGATTATTTTGTTTTTTAGTTAAATTTAAGGAAATTACATAGTTATCATTGACCCCAGTTTTAGGTCGTGACAATATTTTTGTTTGCCAAGAGATAATATGGTGTTTAGATCATATTTGGATCGATTTGTCAATATATTCTTTGATGATATTCTAATATATTCTAAGACCAAAGAGGATCAGAAATGACACCTAGAGATTGCTTTGCAAACCTTAAGGGTCAATCAATTGTATGCCAAGAGAGAGAAGTATGACTTCTAGATGACAGAGGTCAAAATCATAGGACATATTATTTCCCAATAGGGTATTTCGGCGGATACGGCTAAGATAAAGGTTGTATTGCTTATGGAGAGGCTTAAAAGATCTACTTTTACCACTACTATTTTAGATATCTCCCTTAATATAATATATTAACTTGTGATAACATTACCAACCAGCCATATAGGCGATAACCTGATTAAGTCAAATTAAGTCCTACCTGCCATAAAGTCGGTATCAATATTTGTCCATAAACCAGCCATATAGGCGGTAAATTACCAACCGACCAACCAGACGGTATCCATGCTTAGTCAGATTAAAACTAGTTTATAATTGATTAACAACCGACCAATATAACGGTATCCTTGTTAAGTCAAATTTTAAATAGTGAATATATTATAATTAAGGGAGATTAATCTAAATAGCAGTAATAAAAGTTTTACCTTTCACCATAGCAGGGGGAAGTTACCTCCTCATAGCTGAATAGTAAAAACTGAAAAAGTAAAGAAAGTAAATTATTATTACAGAGAGTAACTAAAAATTAATTACAAAACTGAAATTTAAGGAAAACTAGATACAAACTCCTTATTTACATCAGAGAATTCAAAGAGGAAGGTACATCTGAAATCAGAAGAATGAGCAGAATTTATAGGCCTCAGTGGTGGTGACGCGTCGCGACGCGCAGCTCACGTCGCGACGCGCGTGATTGGCGACATGTCACACAGAGAGCTCGACACGTGGTAATGGATAAGGTGATAAAGTGACACATGGCAGAGACGGTTGGGAGCTGAATGATTGAGCTGACGTGGCAATGACATGGCGACATGAGGAGATGGCGATTGTCGGCACCATAGGATGATGACACGTGGCGCGCTATGATTGGCTGATGATGACGGAGCGGTGATATGGCAAAGTTGACTCGGTCTTCTGCAGACATGGCGATGACGTGGCTGACATGTGGGGTGACACATGGCGATGGTGATTGTCGGCACCATAGGATAATGACACATGGCACAGCACACGTTAGTAGATGGGTTGTGATGTTGACACGTGGCACGGCGCACATTAGCAAAGTCAAACTTCTCATATTCTGACACGTGTCTCCGGCGCATGTTAGCATGGAGCGGTGCACGTTAGGCTTCGCGACCCGCAAAATGACGGTTTTACCATTTTTGTCATTTTTCACTATTTTAGCCCCAAATAACCTCCAGAATGTCCTGAAACTTTATTTATCTACAAAATAACACAAAACACATCAAAATATTCACAAAACTCAAGAATTTATTCAAAATATTAGGTCAAATGAGTGGGAAATGGTGATATATTTACCACTCATCATGTTCTTGAGTGATTTCTTCGAATGAGATATCCCTCATGATTTCTTTGTTTGAAGAAATCATTCTAAAATGGCCTTGGAGTTTGTATTCTGCTAAGATCATAGTTTGATATACTAGCTTATAGAGCCTATTGTAGACTCAGATAAGCTTTCCGAAAATCTGTGTTCTCTAATTTTGATACAGTCAGGTTGTCTGATTTTATCAAAGTATAGAGAATGCATATTTGATAATAGGGTCAGTGGGAGCATATAAATTTCTTTCTAGTGTTATTTATCCTAACGACATTATCATTATTAAAGTAATAATGAGATGTTGGTATAGTAAAACGTTTACTTAAGTCTTCTTTTCTCCGTGAAAACAGTGGGAGTAATCTCTATTATATTTGATATAAAGTTTCATATATGATATAAAAAACTAAGGGACTTGTGAGATACTCCCATTAGTCGCGTATTAGATATGATCTAATAAAGGACACAGTAAGACTATATGTATGATAGTTAGTATAACTGTTTGGCAATTAACATGTCTTATATATATATAATATTCATCTTTCGTAAAGGATGATTCCTTTGTCGAAAGATAGATTGATTGGAATGTCTAGTCAATCTTATGCATCATAGGATGATGGCGTAATGAATATTATATTATGTACGATAAAGATACCAATTTAATCGTAATTTTAACGAGTTATTTTGATATGATGTTGACCATAAGATGGATTTTGAAACATGTTCTTTGTGATCTTTGAGATATTAAGAACAATTTCTTATTCATGGAGAATATAATCCGCAACCATTAGGATTAGTTTTGAGTCTATTATGACATTAGATAGTCTATGTCATATAAAGTCAGAAAATATGCAGTGGGAGTGTCACATTTGATTCTACTAAACTAGTGGAATCATTTGCAACTTATGAAGTATTGACTTATGAAGTTGCATAGTGACCCTGTAGATTAAGAGTTTTCATATTAGTGTAATGCTTGTGATTGTCTCATAGTATTTGGATTTGATATCTAAATACATAGACAGCTCAATAGCTATAGCACAACACTGATATAGCATCTTAGTCATATTGATATAGAATTTGGATGCTACAAAATATGAATAATGCTGGCTAAGAAAAATGATTGAGTTTGTTGGACGGACTCAATTTGTTAAAGCGGACTTACTTGTTGTTGCCTACCTCTTGAGTGCTAGTTGAGCTCTTGAGGGCCATGAGTAAGTGATACACATTGAGATGTGTATATGATACCGTGGATTGGCACTAAAGCAAATGGGAGAAATTGTTAGAGTTGGTGCTCAGAGTACCAATCTGGATCGTATTTATCTCTGGTTCATAAATATGAGCAATTCCATTTTCCATAATGTTACTTATTTACTGGTAGCACCTCTTGTCTTTTATACACATATTCGATCTAATTACGATTAAATATCTAATTATGATTAGATTGAAACTAAATCTGGTTTAGTGATACATGTATGTTAGACAAAGACCATAGGATTTACGATGTAGTGCGCAGTTACAACGTAGTTTCTAATTGACATTGGGAAGCGCACTATAAGACGTATATCTTTAAATAAAGTTCATGGTCAAGATTTACTAATATGGGTCGGTTAGCAAAATTCGCTGAGACCAATACATGTCGTATATCGTGACTTGGTCCGATGGTTTATCCTAATGAACCATAAGTCTCGGGAGACTCGTATAGACATGTAGGTGTTTATTTGATAAGCACTGAACGACTCACCGAAGATTTCCTAATAGATGGTACACCAACGTCAATAGAAATCTTCTCGAGTTGAGCGAGCATAGTGGTCATTCTGTTGGACAATTATGACCCATAGCATCACTATTTGTAAAAAACATGGTGGTTTTGTACAAATTAACTATGTGACAAAGGAAATTTCTCTTTTATCATTTTGTAATTTGATTACTTGGATATATAAATGATAAAAGTCCATATAATTAGTACAGAGATTAATAAGATATGAGACAATGTTAATCCACGAAAGGTTTAATCATTAAATATCCCTAGTCGTAGTATTATCGAGACTAAACATCGATAATGCGAAATAGGCTAGTATTACACTTGTGCGCGTTATGGAAGCTTAACGGCATAGTTCTCATATATTTAAGTATTGGATACTTATTCAAGTGTGATAGGAGGTTCTGTTAGTCGTTGGACCGGGAACAGCTTCGCTCTGGATAGACCCCTCAGAGTCCTATTGGTAGTATGACTATGTGTCTATGGGAATCCGAATCAGGGTAGGTGTATGTGGTCTTAACTTGAGACTTGTATCGCTAATAGTTGCGACAATCAAATATGGTTTTTGGTCGTCCGGAGCTTTAACAGGTTCTGTGTATGCCTCTTCTGGGTTTACTGAGAACCGTAGTGTATTGGGTGTGATGTCAATATGGGAGTATCACTTCAGTCATATGGAGATGATGATCACGCATGATACAGAACTAGTACTCTTAAATGATGCATCTATCGGGATAGTATGACTAGGTCATGATTATCCGATTACAGAGACTAGTTGCTGATGATCCGATGTATGCTTCGTATGAGGCAGACACAATTCCAACCCTAGGTCTAGCATGTGACATCCGATACTGGATCATATTACGCAATACATTATATATTATGCCTGATACAGATTATATATTCCTCATTGAATATTTCTGGAGAATTGGGTAGGCACAGTGCTTTGCTAGAAGCCAACCATGTCTTGTAAATCGGTGAGAACGTGGTACGGGGTACGCACATGTTCGGATAGTCCGATGACCGTATTTACTGCCAACATATCAAGAGATCTGTTGGGTCGCTTCCCAAGATTTACCAATGACATTTGACTCGAACAGAATTAATCTGGGATTAATTATGAGAGAGAAAATTAATCTCGGATTAATTGCGGTAAGAATTTATCTGGGATTAAATTCGTCTAGAAGAGAGAACGCGATTAATTTGGAATTAATAGATTAAATAAATTTAATAGTTAAATTGGATTTTTCTATTTAATTTATTTATTTGGGCTAAAATAATATATCGTATATATTAAATTGAAATTGGATTTCAATACGGAATTAAAATTGGATTTTAATTCAAGCGAACGAATTAATTTGGAATTAATTCGTAAGCGACTTTCGTAATAATTTTGCGGGGCATTATTATTTAATTGAATTGGATTTAATTATTTAGCAACGAAAAATCGTTTAATCGATTAAACGAACCCAGGCCTAATGTGTGTTATGTAAGCCAACTTGAATTTGGAATTTAATTGGGTGAGACCCACAACTTACATCAACCTGTCAAAAGGTGATGCGAGTAGTTGGCAAAATATTTAAGGCTTCCTTTAATGCACAACCCTTCAAGTTTTGGAAACTTGAACCAAGTCAACTTTGAAGTTACTATTCACTCTCTCTTTCCTCTCCCTCTTCACCATGGCCGAATTTCTCCCTTATTGTTCTTGAATTTTTGTTGCAAAAATTCATCAAGCTAGCACTTAAGGAGTCATATTAAGGTGTTAGGGAAACTCACCCATGAGTTTGGATTCAATTTAAAGCTTGGAGCTTCCATCATCCAAAGAAACTTTTGAAATTTCAAAGCCGAACATTGTAAGTATTTTCCGCAACTTACTTGATTATTCACACACAAATCATTGTTTAGAGACCTTGGGCATGTGTAGGACACTAACACCTTCGACTTGAGATACCACAGTGGGATATATGAGTTATCCTCCACACTTTTATGACAGTCACGTCACCGATCTATTTAGATCAGACCTCCGCCTATTCGTTGGGTGTGGACTGATGCTCATGATATCCAGTGCGTGTCAAGAGAGGATCCGTCAGTCCTGTGTATAGGGCATAGGCATCCTACACGTGTTTGCGATCTAGTAAATCCATGGTAGTGGTATAATTTCGGAAATCAGTTCCGAGTGTTATTTAGAGATCGTAAATTGAAAGTCGACTACATTATACCGAAAGGATTTGACGTTCTTATCTATATCTTAGGTATAATATGGATAGCCTGTGACAGAGGGATTATACGTATGCAATGACCTCGACTTGCATAGTTTAACGAGATTATCCGTGGTCGTCATAATTCATGAGTGGGTGAATTATGCACACGAAATTGGATTTCGTGACGGATAAACCGAAACTTAGAGAGTCCCACAATATTAAGTGTACTCGTTGAGTACTTGGGCAATGCGTTATGAATAATACATATTATTCATAAAACTTCATCGGATTAAATGAGTTAATTCGAATCGTTTAATCGGTTAAACGATAACACATGCATTAAGAGATTTTGGTCAATTGTTATTAATATGTATTTGTATTTGATACAAAATTTGATTTGATACATAGTAATTATTTTTCAAATGAGATTTTGACACATGCCATTAATATATGTATTTGTTATTTAATATAAATAAAAATACATATATAATAACAATTACATTAATTAATTATTTAGATACTTAATTAATAAATTTTTAAATAGTTAAATAATATCTATATTTCATAAATGTTATGAAATATGTTTGATTATTATTGATACACATGTCATGATTTTATTAAGCTAAATGTGAGTAAATTTGATTTGCCACCAAAAAGCTTACTTTAATTTCATTGGATTGAATTGATTCTGTTTTGGTGATGAAAATAATGTGTTATGAATGTATGGGATGTGTTTTAGGTGTTGGAACAATTTCCGGAAATTATTTCGGAGCTGAAATAAGCGAAAACGGCGAAAAACGACGTTTACCGGGTGACTTTTGAGCCAACCGAGTGACGGCTGTCCAAACAGTGAATTTGTCACTGTTCGGCCAGCCCATGAACTGACCTAACACTATTGGGGCTGACCTGGGCAGCCCTCATGTGTGTTGGGTAGTTGGTTCGGTCAAAAATGTGTTTTATGTCATTTTACGAAAAAAATATTTTCGTAAAAGTTTCACGACGTTTCTTATTTGTTATGTCGTTATTTGATATCAAATAAACATGTTTAGGTGAATATGATAAATTATTCATATTAGATATTGAATAATTTGTTTGAATAATTTGTTCGATAATTTAAAAAATTTTAAAATTATGATTTCGTCCGAACAGCGCTTCTTGCCGCGCCCTTCGCCCAAAACCCCAACATATAGATGTACCTATACAGTCATGATTACGCCCAAAAAGTACTCATGGTTATCGTAGTATAGTTGGGGTGTCAATTCCTTAGAGAGATGGTTACAATGAACTAATTCACTTATAAAAACGTTAGTAGTAACTGAATTAAAGAAAGGTTAATTGGCAGTTTAGATTAAAGATTATGAAAAACACATCAATAGAGAAAAGCAGCAAAGCGTCAGGAATCTCTCTTTTATCAAATCCTTATATTCAGTAATTGATTCATTTTATTACTCATTTGAAGGTTTCACATCCCTAACCAACAATCAGAAGATATTTCAATTCAAAATATATTAAATTCTAAGGTAATCGATGAATTGTTTTCTCTATATTAACAACATACAATGTTATCGTTATGACCCATCTAACGTCGACAATATACTCACAGGAAATATTTCAACAGAAGATCAACTCATAAAATAACATTACCATTCACAACTGGGTTCCTCACTCACACATAGAAGAAGCATGAATATTCCTATATGCATAATGGTAAAACACAATCTCTGGGCTCATAATCATAAGATAATAACGAATAACAAATCTTCAATTATATCAAACGTTGAAGACATTCAGGAATCAAAAACATGAATATAAGAACTTAATTATAAGAGCTCATCCTTAGCTTTGCCTAAGAGATTAGTTCTCCATAGAAGAAAGATAGATAGTCTTGATAGATCGGAGAAACATCTTGTCTGGCTTGAGGTTCTTCGTTCTTCTCTCTCAAATATGTGTCTTCAACCCTTTGTTGTGTATTTTTTTCTCCCTTCCTTTAGGGTTTGGACGAGCTTAGGTTTATATAGGGAAGTCCTAGAGTCCTTATACATAAAACATGACCAAATTAAGTTTCTAGGTCTTTCCTAGGGCACCGCGGTGCCAAACTCACGGAGTTTTGTATGGAAGTGATGTTGAGGCGGCGTCACAACGTCAGAAGATGGGCATCGCGACACCAGTTAAAAATTCTGGACTTGTGTTTTCTTCATTTTCGCTCTTCCCACGAGCTTCCGATGCGTCCGTAAGGTCCCGAAACACGTGTAATTGCTCCAATATTCATGTTCCATTGCTTCCTAATAAAAAAACATAAAATAAACTATAATTAAGATCAAATACATAATAATCAAGCCGAATTAATGATGTTCAAAGTACATTTTCATTCACTTCTCACAACCCCCAACCAGCTTATTGCTAGTCCCTAGCAATTCAAGCGCAAAAAAGAAGATAAGAACTAAAAAAAAAATTAAAAATAAATAAATAAAAACTATCTAAGCCACTTTCGTAGGGATAGCGATTGCATTTAGCGTATGCAATAAGCCTTTAAACCCCTAGGTGTCCCTAGTGAACGAGTTATAGTCTCGTGAGGACTTACAGCGAGGACACCCACAAACATCATTCAGAACATATGATCATGCAAAAACAAAATGAAATAAAATAGTCTCAATAGTTACACATATTATTTTCCTCGGAGAATGCCTAGTTATGAAATCGGAGAATATTTAAAGTACTCAAAGCAACTCAAATCCAAGTCCTTGAATAAATTATCTAATCCATACTCACAGTGTGTGTGTGTAAAGCTTCATTCATATCTCGACTTCTAGGTAAGCCAACTCAATAATTTCGTTTAAAAATTGGGATCCGATGGGTTAAACCAACCTAGATATCTCAAATATGCTCTGTAATTGCATTTCTGTGCTCAGTATGGTATGCTTTCTTCTTTTTCTTCTTTCTCTTTTTTCAACTCTTTCTTTTCTTTCTTCTTTTTTTCAACACACCTACCTTTTAAGGTCGCATTTCTCCTCATGGTGGTCATAACACTCGCCCATGGGTAGCTTCACGCTTATTGGTTATACGTGGTTTAATTTCTTTCTTTCTAGACTTTCTTTTTAGCCATACCATATATCATAATGCTAGCAAGTCAAGATAGACATCTAAGCAAACGGTCATTCATAGACATGCAATTTATTCAACTAGTCACTTTGCCAACTACCTAGGTTCTTTTTGCTAAAAACTTATAGTTAAGTGCTTACGAGTCTAACCTAGATCAACTACTCAAGGCATCAGATAAAAGTACATTAAAGAACTTATCATTTCTAAAATTCCATCATAAAATAAAAAAATATTCATCATTGGACTTATGCTTTACTATTAAGGACTAAAAACTAAAAAAAAAAATATTTATAACAGGTATTATCGCTACATGCATACACCCCCACACTTAAAACTTGCATTGTCCTCAACGTAAGATAAATATAAAGAAACAAGAGTAAGGAACAACACTACCATGCATGGAGTTGATCAGGCTCCTGTTGGTGAGACTTTGGTTGTGTGGGTTGTGCCAACACCTGCATAAGTACTCATGCAAATAATAAACATGCAATTAGCACACAATAAAATAAAACTAAAGTAAAAAATGGCAAAATAAAATAAAAATAAAATAACTAAAATAAATACAGACGCAATCACCGAAATGGTCTTTGTACCAAATAGTCCCATGTTCTTTGTTCTTCGTCGGACCTTGGTGATTAAGGCATGAAGAGGAATTTTTGGCTGGCTGCGGCATTGTATTCATCGATCCCCCATGGTCTACCGATGGATGAGATTTTAGGCTACACATAAGGAAAAATTGGCTCAACCGCCTTTTTAACTTTCTAAGGATCATCCTTAAGTGAGCACTAACTCTCATTTTCCTCTTTTTATGGTTCTTTGGGATTAGGTCCAGATCGCGAGGGCGAGATTCATGTTGTAAAGAAGCTGTTTCCGATGAGACTGTGTCTATCAGATATGTATAATGGCACTCATCATCATCTCGTGATTGTTTCTCAACATGAAAGATATTTACCTCCAATGTCATATTTCCAAATGATAACTTCATGAGACCATTCATGCAATTAATAAGAGCGTTAGCTATAGTAAGAAAAGGTTTACCTAAGATGAGAGGTATTTTTGACTCAGTGTTAACCACAGATTTAGTGTCTAAAATTAGGAAATCAACTGGGTAGTAGAATTTATCAATTTGCAGTAAAACATCCTCAATTACTCCCCGCGGTGTTCTGATAGAGCGATTAGCTAACTGTAAAACCACAGATGTAGGTTTAATCTCTCCGAGTCCTAGCTGCATATAAATAGAATATGGCATGAGATTAACACTAGCACCTAAATCTAATAAGGCCTGACCAAACTCATATGTGCCAATATGGCAAGCAATAGTGTGTTGGGTTCTCTAAGAACAAATCCAAGATCATTAAGCATAAAAGATGTGTGAATACGCAAAGTAAAGTAGCGGAAAATACTTACAATGCTCGGTTGAGTAGATGTAGAGATAACAAAAATTTTCCAACCTTTGTGTAGTGCTCCAAGCTCCTCTTTGTATGAATAATTTAGCTCCAAGCTTTCAAGTTTGATTCCAAACTCAATGGGAAAGGTTTCCCTATCACATTTGAATGATCTCTTTATGTGTTAGCAATGGAGATTTTTCAACAAAACTCCCTTATTGTTCATTCTTGTTCTCGGCAATATGGAGAGAAAAGAGAGGGAGAGTCACGGTGGAGAGAGGAGAAGAGAAGAAAAAAATGTGTTTCTCAATTTGATTTCTAAAATCAAAGATGCCATATACCAAAATCAATTAGGTAAAGGTCAATCACACATCAATAAAATTAGCTTGTGTAATTTACAAGCAACAAAAATTTCCCACCAACTTCTATCAACCAAAAGTTGATAAAGTTAACTAGGTGATGTGACTTGTGTGGGCCCCACTTTAATTCAAAATTCAAGTGGGCCCGCAAACATATTCCGGGCTCGGTTTCGTTAATTCTGAATTAACGAATTTTCCGTTGCGACTTAATTAAATCAAATTTAATTAAATAATTAAGCCTAGCGAAATTACTATTAAAGTCGCTCGCGAATTAATTATAAATTAATTCGTTTGCCAGAATTAAAATCCAATTTTAATTCCGCTATGAAATCTAATTTCATTTAATATATCGAATATATTAATTAATCGATTAATTCCAATTAATCGTTTTCTCTCCTCTCCGTCATTAATCCTAGATTAATTTTTTCTCTCTCATACTTAATCCCAGATTAATTTTGTTCAAGTCATATGTCATCGGTGAATCTTCGGGAAGCGACCCATGAGATCCCTGGATATGTTGTCAGTAAATCCGGTCGTCGGACTATCCGAACACGTGCGTACCCGGTACCACGTTCTTACCGATTAACAAGACATGGTTGGCTTCTAGCAAAACATCGTGCCTACCCAATTCCCCAGAAATATTCTTTAAGGAATATATAATCTATGTCAGGCGTAGTATACATAGTATTGCGTATTACGATCCAGTATTGATATCACATGGTAGGCCTATGGCTGGAATTGTGTCTGCCCCGTACGAAGCATATATCAGATCACTGGTAACTAGTCTATATATTCGGATAATCATGACCTAGTCATATTATCCCGATGGTTGCATACTTAAGAGTACTAGTTCCGTATCCAACGTGATCATCATCTCCATATGACTGAAGTGATACTTCCATCTTGACATCACACCCAATACACTACGATTCTCAGTATACCCAGAAGAGGCGTACACAGAACCTGTTAAAGCCTCGGATGACCAAAACCAAAGTATACTGATTGTCGCAAGTATTAGAGATGCAAGTCTCAGGTTAAGACCAAATACACCTACCCTGATTCAGATTCCCATAGACACATAGTCATACTACCAATGGGATTCCGATGGGTCTATCCAGAGCAAAGCTGTTTCCATACCATCGGTAAACAGAACCTCCTATTACACTTGCATGAGTATCCAATACCCAAATATATGAGAACTATGCTGTTACGATTCCATAACACGCACAAGTGTAATACTAGCCTATTCTGCATTATCGATGTCCAGTCTCGATAATACTACGACTAGGGATATTTAATGATTAAACCTTTGTGGATTAATATTGTCTCATATCTTATTAATCTGATACTAATCATATGGACTTTTATCATTTATATATCTAGGTAATCCAATTACAAATGATAAAAGAGCAATTTCCTTTGTCACATAGTTTATTTGTACAACAACACCATGCTATGTACAAATAGTGATGCTATGTGTCATAATTGTCCAACAATCTCCCACTTGGCCTATAGCCATTCACTCAAGTGTCATACACCTGAGCTATGTACTGGTCGCTCAAACTTCTGTTGAGGAATATTTTTCGTCAGCGGATTTACAAGGTTATCATCTGATGCGATTTATTCGATCATCACATCGCCACAATGTATGATTCAACGAATCAGATGAAATAGTTTAAGTATATACTTGGATCGTTGATGAGACCGCGGTTCCTTAGCCTGTACTGTAGCCTAGCTCAGCTGCTAACAGAACTACTCCTAATCAATTAGGATTATATAGATCCAAAATGATTCTATTGCTGCCTCAACTGCATCAATGTTCCGCTTTTGTTATTTATTCGACAACAGTATCTTGCTTGGAAGATTTCCACCTCACTGTTCCGTTATTCAAACTATGTAGTACCCTTATTGCGACTTACAGTCGTTTTTGTCGGTTTGGAAACTTGCAATGGTGAACCCAGACACTTCAAGTTCTCATTCTCCATAACTTAAGAAAGAATCCTTAGTTCGTCTAAGATACTCAAGGATGTTCTTTGTATCAATCCAGTGACCATCACCTAGATTTGCCTTATAGCGTCTACATATGCTCAAAGCATATGAGACATCAGGTCACATACATTTCAAAAACGTACGAATTCTGGGAGGGTTGTCAGCAACTATCTAGATCTATTTCAGTAGATCTTTATTCTATAATAAAGCATGCTTCTCCCAGGTATTCCATGGAGAATTTTAATGAAAGCCAAGCTTTCATCGATTGTATTATGGGAATGTCATTTCCAATAAATAATATATCATCATCATTATATGACAATCATTGTCAGTGCGCTCCCACTAACCATCTTTTATACAGAAGAATCATCTTCGTTTTGAATGAAATCATATACCATTATGATCTTATCAAAACATTGGTTCCAAGAACACAAACCTTGCTTCAATCCATAAATGGATCGATTTAACTTGCAAACCTTGTTTGCATGTTTCGGCACTACAAAACCGTCAGGATGTTTATAAACATCCTCCAAAAGGTTTCCGTTTAAGGAAAGCGATTTTGACGTCCATATGCCATATTTCATAAATTAAATATACAGCATTAGCAAGCATTATCCGAATGGATTTAATCATGGCAACATGTGAAAATTTTCGTCAGAGTCGACACTATGTCATTGACGATACCCTTTCTATACAAGCCTATCTGTGTACATTTGTATGTTGCCATATTTCATGTATGTCTTCCTTGAAGACTCATTTAGTACCAATAGGCACATGTTTTATGGTACATCAACCACTGTCCAAACTTAGTTGGTATACATGGAATCCTTTCCGGACTTCATGGCACTTTTCCATAAATGAAGTCGATACCTTGTATCACTTTCTCATACGTAGCTAGTTTGTCTTCCTCAATAAGATTGACATCTACATGAGGTGAGATCAGAAACTCATACCTCCCAGGTTGTTTTCTGACTCTCTCCGATTTACGTTGTTCTTGTGTATTCGAAGATTGTGGTACAGTTTCATCCCTGATGAACTGTTTGTGTTACGTTAAGGAATCGGTGCCTGGAATAATATTACTTTGATTTTCATCGAGTTTTACTTTCCTCCCACTTACCACTGCATATAGGTATTCCTCTTAGGAAAACTGCATGGAGAGTAACAATTACATTGTTCTCTTGTGAGTTGTATAAGTACTATACTTTGGTTTCCCTATGACAACCTATAAATAGGCACTTATCCGATTTGGGTTCTAGTTTGGTACCATCCAAACATATGCCCAGCATTCCCAAATCTTTAGGAATGAGAAACCCGGTTTTTTTTCTGTTTATATCTAATATGAAGTATGTCTAACTGAAACCTTATTCAAAATAAGTATTGCACTGTTTAATGCGTATCCTTAGAAGGAATTTGGTAGCTCAGAGTGACTCATCATTAACCTTATAATATCCAACAAAGTTCGGTTTCTCTATTTGGACACACCGTCAAATTGAGGTGTCCCGGGAGGAGTCCACTGTGAAAGAATACTATACTCTTTCAAGTAATCTTGAAACTCATATGTTTAAGTATTTTACACTATGGTCCGATCATAATATTTTTAATACTTTTACCGGTCTGTTTTCTTACTTCGTGTCGAAACACTTTAAATTACTAAAAAGTTTCTGACTTTTGTTTCATAAGATACACATAACCGTAATGTGATGCCACATCTGTAAAGGTTACAAAGTATTCATATCCACCTTTAGCCTAGCTAGACATGGCCCCACTTACGTCACAATGAACGAGGGCTAACAGATCGGCAGCACTTGCACTTTTACTAAGTAAAAGATGTTTTAGGCACTTTGCCTAATAAACTAGATTCGTAGACATCATTTGAATTAGAATCAAATCTGTCCTAGTATCCACTCTTCAAAAGTGTGGATATACAAGTCTTGTTTAATGTGTCCCAGACAACAATGCCACTTTTAAGTCTCAACAGATTTATTCAGTTTGAGCTCTTGTTTGTCATGTTATATGTTTGAGATTCATTTATATTCTAAATATAAATACTATTATTCACATCTAATGTGATTATCTCAATATAATCTTTATAAATAAAACACTTAGTGTTCTCGAATATAAAGGTATACCCGCAACGGGTTAAACTAGATACATAGATAATGTTTCTAATTTAAGTACATGCCCAAAGGACAGTCCAAAAACTTAGGTTTCTACGGTCAAAATAGCGACTCTCGTCCCGTTTCCGATTCGCAGGTCCATCTCACCTAAAGTCAATATCCTGCTAATCAGCAGATCCCGCACATCAATACATATGTATGTTCCACATCCAGTATCTAAAATCCAATTTTAAAACCAGCAGTGGACATGTTTATAACAAACATACCTGAAGTCGAACCCTTTTCCGTCTTCACTTCCTTCATGTATGCCTTGTTCATATGGCAGTCACGCTTCCAGTGATCCCGTTTGCCATAATTTAGGCAAACATATTCGGATATGTCTTTTGTCTTCCCAGAAGACTGTGACGATTTTGTCTTTGCCCATTTTCACATCCCTATAAGTCTTCAGTTTCATAGATCTATTCTTAGATCTTAGAAGTACTAATTGCAAAAGAAAAACTCTTGGATAGTTAATGGCTATGCTCAAGGAGACAGAGCCAGAGCTTGCAAAAGGGCAAAGAAACGCAAAGCGCATCTTACTTCTACATCCCAGAAGGTCTAAAGTTATCATCACCATGAGTCTTCCAAAGCTCATGCTCCACTATTTGCTCAACTCCGGGCTCAGGCCCGAGATGTCACTCTATCAAATAAAGTAACTTCTCGGCTCCCAGGGCTATCTTGAGGTTATATTACCAATTTGAAAATTGAAGCCGCTTAAAGACATTTTCACCCAGGATTATGTTTTAAATGCTAATCTTTCAGTTATCTTGATTCCAATAGTCAAACTATCCAATCAACGATTTCGGGTACAATCGAATATAATGATTACTATAGTCTAACTGTATAATCAACTACTATTTGATTGGTCAAATTCAAATATATTTGATTACTATAATCCAATTATATAATCAACTATAAATGAAGTAGTTTGAATACAGTCCAACTGTTTAATTTAAACAACAATTGAATTATTAGTCCAACTAATATATATAAAAAAATTTAATGACGAAAAATTGAAATGAGCGCGTATTGGGAAGTATCTAAACGAAATTGAAAATTTAATACTTGTCTCCACTATTTTTCGGCGAGCCTCTAACCCTCTGTGGAGTACTTGGGAAACCTAGTTTTTTAGTGGGCTAGGATCCCATTAAATAACACACAGCCTTGACTTTGGCCAACAAATTGTATGAAACTTAACTAGGTAGATCTCTAAGATCAATTGGATCCCATCCAATTCCTAGATCCAGTAAGTGGACATCCAAGTCCAAAACATATATCCAATATATGCCAATATATCCGATATATTCCCTAACATTTTTCCTCTGAATCAACTAAGCCTTGGATTTAGCTCAACAAGCTTAATGAAACCAGTTAAACGTGACCCATTGACAGTGGGAAAGCTTCGTAATCGAGGCCGATGAACAAGAAGTGACATTGACTTTAGCCAACAAATCACAACTTGCCCAAGGCGTACGATATAGAACAAAGCCTTCATGATTCAAACACATCCGCGATGGACAAAGGTCTTGACTTTGGCCAACAAACCAGTGCCAATCTTGGATCTTGAGAGAGAATCACTCAATGGAAGGAAAAACGCTTAATATTTGATTGAGGGTTTTTGCGTAAATTGGCAACCAATTTATTATTATCTTTAATTAGGTCTCATCATACTGATGGGTTCTCTAAGAACATGCCTAAGATCAATTAAGCATAAAATTTGTGTGAATAATAAAAGTAAGTTGCGGAAAAAGTACTCACATTGATCGGCAATGAGGATGTAGGATTTCAAAAATTTTGCTCCTTTGTGTAGTGCTCAAAGCTCCTCCTTTTATTGTATGTTGAGCTCCAAGCTTTGGTGAATGAATTCCAAACTCATGGGAGTAGTTTCCATATCACCTTAGAAGACTCTTTGATGTGCTAGCAATGGAGATTTTACAATAAAATCCCATATTTCTTCCTTGTTGTTCTCGGCAATTGGAGAAGAAAATGAGAGGAAGAGTCACGGTTTTTAGAGGAGAAAAGAGAGTGAAAATGATTTGTGTTGACTTGTTTTGATTTTCCAAAAAAACAAATATGATATACCAAAATCACATATTTGGTAAAAGTCTATCACAAATCAAGCTTGAGTGCAAGATAAGCAACCGCCAACTTCTATCACCATAAAGTAACAAAGTTGACTAGTGATGTGACTTGTGGGCCCCACTTGATTCAAAATCCGAGTGGGCCCGCAAACACATTCCGGGCTCGGGTTCGTTAATTCCGAATTAACGAATTTTCTGTTGTGACGTAATTAAATCAAATTTAATTAAATAATTATGCCTAGCAAAATTACTATTAAATTCGTTCGTTAATTAATTCTAAATTAATTCGTTCGCCCGAATTAAAATCTAATTTTAATTCCGTTATGAAATCTAATTTCATTTAATATATCGAATATATTATTTTATCGATTAATTCCGAATTAATCGTTCTCTCTCTATTAATTGAATTTTATCCCAGATAAAATCTTTCCGCAATTAATCCTAGATTAATTTTCTCTCTCTTATAAATAATCCCAGATTAATTATGTTCGAGTCATACGTCATCGGTGAATCTTCGGGAAGTGACCCATGAGATCTCTGGATATGTTGGCAGTAAATCCGGTCGTCGGACTATCCGAACACGTGCGTACCCGGTACCACGTTCTTACCGATTTACAACACATGGTTGGCTTCTAGCAAAGCACCGTGCCTACCCAATTCTCCAGAAATATTCTTTAAGGAATATATAATCTATGTCAGACGTAGTATACATAGTATTGCGTATTACGATCCAGTATCGATATCACATGCTAGCCCTAGGGCTGGAATTGTGTCTGCCCCGTACGAAGCATATATCGGATCTCTGGTAACTAGTCTCTATAATCGGATAATCATGATCTAGTCATATTATCCCAATGACTGCAGTTTTAAAGAGTACTAGTTTCGTATCCTACGTGATCATCATCTCCATATGACTGAAGTGATACTTTCATCTTGACATCACACCCAATACACAACAATTCTCAGTATACCCAGAAGAGGCGTACACAGAACTTGTTAAAGCCCCGGATGACCAAAACCAAAGTATATTGATTGTCGCAAGTATTAGCGATGCAAGCCTCAGGTTAAGACCAAATACACCTACCCTGATTCGGATTCCCATAGACACATAGTCATACTACCAATGGGATTCCGAGGGGTCTATCCAGAGCAAAGCTGTTTCCGTACCATCGGTAAACAGAACCTCCTATTACACTTGCATAAGTATCCAATACTTAAATATATGAGAACTATGTCGTTATGCTCCCACAACGCGCACAATTACAATACTAGTCTATTCCGCATTATCGATGTTCAGTCTTGATAATACTACGACTAGGGATATTAATGATTAAACCTTAATGGATTAATATTGTCTCATATCTTATTAATCCGGTACTAATCATATGGACTTTTATCATTTATATATCCCGGTAATCCAATTAAAAATGATAAAAGAGTAATTTCTTTTGTCACATAGTTTATTTGTACAACAACACCATGCTCTGTACAAACAGTGATGCTATGGGTCATAATTGTGCAACAATCTCCCACTTGGCCTGTAGCCAATCACTCAAGTGTCATACACCTTAACTATGTACTGGTCGCTCAAACTTCTATTGAGAAACAGTTTTCGTCAGCGGATTTGTACGGTTATCATCTGATGCTAATTATTCGATCATCATTCGCCACGATGTATGATCCTACGAATCAGATGAAATAGTTGAAGTATATACTTGGATCGTTGATGAGACCGCGATTCTTTAGCCTGTACTGTAGCCTAGCTCAGCTGCTAACAGAACTACTCCTAATCCAATTAGGATTATATAGATCCAAAATGATTTTATTGCTGCCTCAGCTGCCGCAATGTTCCGCTTTTGTTATTTACTCGGAAACAGTATCTTGCTTGGAAGATTTCCAGCTCAATGTTTCGTTATTCAAACTATGTAGTACCCTTATTGCGACTTACAGTCGTTTTTGTCAGTTTGGAAACTTACAACGGTGAACCCAGTCGCTTCAAGTTCTCCTTCTCCATAACTTAAGAAAGCATCCTTAGTTCGTCTAAGATACTCAAGGATGTTCTTTGTATCAATCCAGTGACCATCACCTGGATTTTCCTTATAGCGTCTATATATGCTCAAAGCATATGAGGCATCAGGTCACATACATTTCAAAAACGTACTAATTCTGGGAGGGTTGTCAGCAGCTTTCTAGATCTATTCCAGTAGATATTTATACCTAGAATAAATCATGCTTCTCCCAGGTATTCCATGGAGAATTTTAATGAAATCCAAGCTTTCACCGATTGTATTATGGGAATGTCATTTCCAAGAAATAACATAAATCATCATTATATATGACAATCATTGTCACTGTGCTCTCACTAACCTTCTTATATACACAAGAATCATCTTCGTTTTGAATGAAATCATATACCATTATGATCTTTTCAAAACTTTGGTTCCAAGAACACAATGCTTGCTTCAATCCATAAATGGATCGATTTTACTTGCAAACCTTGTTTGCATGTTTCGGTATGACAAAATCGTCAGGATGTTTATAAACATCCTCCAAAAGGTTTCTGTTTAAGGAAAGTGATTTTGACGTCCATATGCCATATTTCATAAATGAAATATGCAGCATTAGCAAGCATTATCCGAATGGATTTAATCATGGCAACAGGTGAAAACTTTTCGTCAGAGTCCACACTATGTCATTGACGATACCCTTTATGTACAAGCCTAGCTGTGTATATTTGTATGTTGCCATATTTCATGTATGTCTTCCATGAAGACTCATTTAGTACCAACATGCACAATGCCTTCTGGTACATCAACCAGTGTCCAAACTTAGTTGTATACATGTAATCCATTTCGGACTTCATGGCACTTTTCCATAAAAGGAGTCGATACCTTGTATCACTTCCTCATACGTAGTCAGTTCAGTACCCTCAATAAAACTAATGTCTACAAGAGGTGAGATCATAAACTCATACCTCTCAGGTTGTTTTCTGACTCTCTTCGACCTACGCAGTTCTTATGTATTCGAAGATTGTGGTACAATATCATTCTTGATGAACTGTTCATGTTCCGTTAAGGATTCTGTGCTAGGAATAGTATCACTCCGATTTTCATCGAGTTATACTTTCCTCCCACTTACCACTGCATATAGGAATTCCTCTTAGGAAATCCACATGGAGAGCAACAATTATATTGATTTCTTGTGAGTTGTATAAGTACTATACTTTGGTTTCCTTAGGACAACCTACAAATTAGGCATTTATCCGATTTGGGTTCTAGTTTGGATCGTATTTATGTCCGATTCATAAATTCGAACAATTCTATTTTCCATAATATTACTAATTTAATGGTAGCACCCTTGTCTTTTATACACTTATTCAATCTAATTACGATTAGATATCTGATTAAGATTAGATCGAAACTAAATCTGATTTAGTGATACGTGTATATTAGACAAATACCCAAAGATTTATAATATAGTGCGCAGTTACAACGTAGTTTGTAATTGACATTGGGAAGCGCACTATAAGATGTATATCCTTAAATAAAGTTCCTGGTCAAGATTTTCTAACACGGGTCGATTAGCAAAATCCGCTGAGACAAGTACATGTCGTATATCGTGACTTGGTCCGATGGTTTATCCCAATGAATCATGAGTCTTGGGAGACTCGTATAGACATGTAGGTGTTTATTTGATAAGACACTGAACGACTCACTGAAGATTTCGTAATAGATGGTACACCAACGTCAATAGGAATCTTCTCGAGTTGAGCGAGCATAGTGGTCATTCGACTTGAGATACCACAGTGGGATATATGAGTTATCCTCCATACTTTGATGGCAGTCACGTCACTGATCTATTTAGATCAGACCTCCGCCTATTCGTTGGGTGTAGACTGATGCTCATGATATCCAGTGCGTATCAAGATATGATCCGTCAGTCCTGTGTACAGGGCATATGCATCCTCACGTGTTTACGATCTAGTAAATCCATGGCCGTGGTATAACTTCGGAAATCAGTTCCGAGTGCTATTTAGAGATCGTAAATTGAAAGTCGACTATATTATATTGAACGGGTTTGATATTTTTATCTATACCCCAGGTATAATATGGATATCATATGACAGAGGGATTATACGTATGCAATGACCTCGACTTGCATAGTTTAGCGAGATTATCTGTGGTCGTCATAATTCATGAGTGGGTGAATTATGGACACGAAATTGGATTTCGTGACGGATAAACCTAAACTTAGAGAGTCCCACAATATGAAGTGTACTCTTTGAGTTCTTGGGCAACTCGATATGAATAATATGGATTATTCATAATACTTCATCGGATTAAAAGAGTTAATTCGAATCTTTTAATCGGTTAAACGATAACACATGCATTAGGGGATTTTGGCCAATCGTAATTATTGTGTATTTGTATTTGATACATATACTATTAGATACACATTAATTATTCGTCAAATGAGATTTTGACACATGCCATAAATATATGTATTTGTTATTTTTTGTAAATAAAAATACATATATAATAATAATTATATTAATTGATTATTTGAATATTTAATTGTTAAATATTTAAATAATTAATTAATAATTTTTTTTTCATAAATGTTATGAAATTTGTCCAATTATTATTTGAACACATGGCATGAATTTATTAAGCTAAATGTGTGTCAATTTGATTGGCCACCAAAAAGCTTAATATTAATTTAATTAGATTAAATTTGGTAATTTGCCAAAAATACCCATATAGGTTGGTTTCAACCATTTTTAAAAGAAAAAAAATTTGTTTCCTTCATCTTGTTCTCTCTATGGCCGAATACATACCTAAAAAAGCTCTCAAATGGTTTTTGATGAATCAAAGTGGAGAAAGAAGAAAAATCAAGAATAAAGCTAAGGAATCATAGGATTAAAGGTAATTCTAAAATCCATAAGCTTGGAAAATTATGTTTCTTGTTTCTTGATGATATAGTGATATCTAGGGTTTCTTCTTTTCCATAAAATTTGGGGCTTTTGGTTGTGGATGATGAATTGCAAGCTAATGAAGCATGTGTGAAGTATTTTGGATAAAATTAGTGTAATTAGTGTTCAAATTAGTCATTTGATGACATGTTTCCATTCTAGAGTGTTATGACCACTCTTATAATTCCTAGAATTGTTCTTGAGTGATTCATATGTTGTGACTTGAATTGGTGTTGAGATTAATTTGATTAATGTTGAAAATTTTGATTTAAAGCATGAAATTTGGGATTTTCGGTTTCTGGAAAAGATCTAAATAAACTGGAAATTTTGTGATGAATTTGATGTCATATGAATGTATTTGATGTGTTTTGAGAGTTGGAACAATTTCTCCGGAAAGTATTTCGGAGTTGAAATAAGCGAAAACGGCGAAAAACGGCGTTACCGTGTGACTTTTGAGCCAACCGGGGGACGGCTGTCCAAACAGTGAGTTCATCACTATTCGGGCAGCCCATGAACTGTCCTAACACTATTGGGGCTGACCTGGGCAGTCCCCATAAGTGTTGGGTGGTCGTTTGGTCAAAAACACGTTTTGCGTCATTTTGCGGAAAAATGTTTTTCGTAAAAGTTTCGCGACATTTCCTTTATATTTATGTCGCTATTTGATAACGAATAAATTGGTTTAGGTGAAATATGAATAAATTTTTCATATTAGATATTGAATAATTTATTCGGAAATTTGAAAAAGTTTTAAAATTACGATTTCGCCCGAACCGCGCTTCCGCTGCGCCCATCGCCCAAAACCCCAACAAAATTGGTATCAGAGCAGGTCTGATGCTTTATCCATTACATTATTCATGCTTGATATTTGATATTTAATCCAATTTTAATGTTCACACATGCATATAATCTATATATGTTTCTTGACTTTTCGGTTCTACGCTAACAGAAATGTAACGGAAATTTAATTGTTAAATTAAGTTATGTTTTCTATAGGTAGAATTGAATTGTTTAGAAAATGATTTAGATTAAAATTCTGCATTTGATGTAGAGTATAGCTTCCTGAGGAAAATCCCCGCTTAGAAATAGGGCTGTAAAGTGACGTGTATTGGATGCATGTTTCTTGGTCTGTCTTGTCAGTACGGTTTATGGGTATCTTTCTATAACTGCATCCGAGATCGTGCAAAAGCTATGAGGGTGTAGGTTATGTGATTTTATCCATGCCTGTTGTATATTGATACTAGACAAATTCAAGTGAAAGTACAAAATCCTGAACGTGCCAAAGCTATCTAGACTACATCGGTAGCTTGAGTTTGTCATTGACAAATGAAGCCTTGATACGCCTCATTGTGAACGTACCAAAGTTGTCATAACGAGAAACAGTCAGGACCAAAATCAGGAGTCACTGGTGAGTGATTGACAATGAGTTGTCTACCTAATGAATATACGTAGGCAAGACCGTGCCAAAGCTGTGAGTCGAAATATATTCATGGGATCCTACTCTCACTATGGAATTCGATTTAATTATTGAATTCCCATTCTCCGTTGGGGATTACGGTATTACATAAAGTAGTGCGAGACACTGCTTAGTTAAAAATCCATAACTAAGGTAGTGCGTAATTTTAAGGAAAATAATGCTTTCATTTTCCTTTATTCTACATTGTTTATAGATTTATACTTCTAATCCGCTGCATGCTTATTACTTGAATAGGTTTTCTGACTTTACTTATGGTTGCGTAATTCTAGAATAGGTTCTAGAAAGACAGTAGACTTAGATATTGTTAGATTAGTTGAAACCATCGGGAACTGTTGTTCCGATTTTCTTGAAAATCAAGATGTTTGTGACTTAGTTTCTAAGTCACGATTAGGTAATCTAAATAGATATATGTTTTAGGATATTATTCTAGAAAGAATTGTTTCTTATGCAGTAAGAATTGACTTGAATAGTTCATGTCTCGAGATTCTTGACTGGCATTAAGAAAACCCCATTTGTATTTGTTTATCTTATAATGACGTTTCTTAGCTTTAGTGACTTTAAGAAGTCACGTGTCTGACACAGTTTGCTAATCGATCATTTGTAATTGTTGTGAATAATTGAACACAAATTATAAAGCTTAAGAAAGGAGATGCGTATAGTTGCGTATAGAGAATATCGATTCTCACGATACGACAACTATAAGTATTGGATACTGGATCTCCCGTCTAGTTATTTAAAATAATGTTTAATAACTGTTTTGATATTTGATATCAGAACTTATGACTATTGGATAGTTACTTGTTCTTTAAAAACAGTTGTTACATATTTTAAGACGACTAATAGTGTCATTAATGAAAAGATAAACATTAAGAAAAATATTCGGTTAACTAAATAACTTAGAACTGTGCTTTATGAGATTTTATCATAAAAGCATTAGATGCTTATTCTGTATGGTAAAGGATGGTCTGATACGAGTTCACCCCATATATCCTTATCCATTAAATGAATATTGTATTAAGGATGTGATTAAATCTCATTTAACCAATGATCGTCATTGGACCTTCAGATTTATTAAACTAATACATTGGATGTATGTAGTTTAATGAATTATAAATTTCCTTGATAGTTTTCTTTACTCCGTAACTTAGTCAATGAATTTTCATGACTTAGTTGCGAGTTTCTGAAAGAATATATATTGGACGTCTTGAATAGTTCGAGAACTTTCAATATGTTTATGATGAAACGCGGATAGAATATTTTGAATGGCTCAAAGATATTCTATTTGAAGTGTTGAAAACTATAAAATTCATCGTGAGTCTTTGAATTGTTCAAAGATGTTTGATATGATCAAACATATGAATTTAAGGCAATTATTTCTAAAGTTATTTAATGAATATGATTCTTACTCAATATTAAACTTCCACGATTCCATTTTGAAGGAATTGGTCAGTGGGAGTAATCGAATCTTATATGATTTGATTCATTGATATTGAGTGTTACCGAATTGGTTTTCAATACCCTTGGGGTTCTGCACCAGTAACACTAATTCATCTATTTAATTAAGGTTTCATTCGGTCCTATAGTTACATATATGATATGTATAGTAGAAAATTCAAATCTTGAAAATTTTAAGATTTGAAACTTTCCTTTGTATAATTGTTGTGATATTTTATATCGTACCGCAAGTGTACGGTGTCAAGTTTGAGTATAAATGAGTTTAGAGTGTCGAACCCACAGGGATTGCGTTAACTCGCACTAAGTACTACAATTGATAATCCTAACTTTATTTAGAAAATAATTAATAAAGATTTTAATAAATAAATAAAGTATAAAAATAATTTGATAGGAGGAACTAATACGATAGAGATTCTGGATCCTGATTTCACCTAGCTGTCACCTATGTATTTGTCATGCCAATTAATCCTTGTTCAGTTATATTGTTTATAAGTCAAGACTCCGAAATTATCCACTCACTCTCTCGAGTGCCGAGTGAAAATATCATTAACTATAGACTTCGATATCTCTATAAAAATCCAATAGTTAACAACTCATTACGATTTGTGATTCTCTTTTGACGACTTCAAAGGATTACAGATTCTCTCGAACTCTATAAAATCCTAGGCTATATTCTCTAGATCTATTCAAAATCCCCTATCTCGAGTGATAGATTCTAAACATATATCATCTTCAATTGTGGCCAACAATCAAGAAGCATTAAACTCAAAAGAATATAAATAAATCAATAAAGCTTCATAACAAAGTTGATAAACAAAATACAAGGTTCAAGCATCGACTACATCATTCTCCAGAATTAAGGAGTTAATTCATGACAAAAGATAAATACATTGATAAACAAATCATGAATCTAATGGAAATCATTAGAGTTCTAAGAAAGAAATAAGAAGATAAAACCCGAACTGAATCTCCTCCTCCTCGGACGTCACCGCCTTAATCTCCTCTTGTTGCTCTTCAATCCTCTCCCTGGATCTCTGAAAATATTTGTTTCTGTGTTTTGTACAGTGTATTAGCCTCCCCTTAATTCTGGACGAACTGTTATATTTATAGTGGAGGCAGGGAGTCATTGGGTATCATTAGGGATTTTAGAAACCCTAAAATCACTTTCCTGGAACGTGTAGGTTTTTGTCCCGAAGCGCTGCAGCTCCAAAAGTGGCGCCTGGGCGCCAAATCCTCGAGAAATTATATGGATAGTACTGAGGTTGAGGCGCCCTGACGCCTTCTTATTAATTCAACTGGCGCCATGGCGCCTTTAATCAATGTTCAAGTGGCGCCATGGCGCCATTGAATTGCTTTAATGGCGCCTTGGCGCCATCTTTATGATAATAATGGGCGCCAAGGAGCCCATTTCTCTGGACTTCATATGTAAGTTTGGCGCCATGGCGCCTATGTTCCTGTGCTCGGTCTTGTGTTCCCGAATGTTCCCAAAACACGTGTAATTATTCTCAGATCCATGTATTAATGCTCCTATAAATAAAACACAAAATAAACTATAAATGACATGTAAATATCTCGAAATATAACAAAACAATAAGCTAAAAATACTGCAATAAGTGGGTATAAACCACACTTATCAAATACCCCCAAACTTAAGGTTTTGCTAGTCCCGAGCAAAAGGTAAAATAAAAAACTAAATTCAAATAAATAATTAAAAATTACTAGATTAACTAAGCCACTTTCGTAGGGATCACGATTGCATTTACCGTATGCAACAATCTTTAAACCCCTAGGCGGCCCTAGTGGACGAGTTATAGTCTCGTGAGGGCTTACAGCGATGACACCCACAAACGTCATTCACACACAATCATGCAAAAATATAAAAATAACAAAACATAGTCCCCGATAGTTGCACATAAAATTTTCCTCAAATAAGGCTTATAAATGAAATCAAAGAATCGTCAAAGTACGCAATTGCAACTCAGATCTAAATTCTTGAGTAAATAATCTAAGCTAGACTCACAGTGTGTGTGTGTAAAGGTTCGTTCACAGCTCAACTCATAAGTAAGCCAACTTAATGATTTCGTTTAGAAATTAGAATTGATGGGTCAAACCAACCTAGATATCTCAATTATGCTCGATAATTGCTTTATTTCGTGCTCAGTATGGTATGCTTTTTTTCTTTTCTTGTCTCTTTTTACTTCTCTTTTTGCATTTTTTTTTTCAACTCACTTACCCTTTAAGGTAGCATTTCTCCTCATGGTGGTCCTAATACTCGCCCATGGGTAACTTCACGCTTATCGGTTATAGGTGGTTTATTCTCTTTCTTTAGAGACATTTATCTTTTTAGATATACTATACTTCATAACACTAGCAAATCAAGATAGATATCTAAGCAAACAGTCATTCATCGACATGCAATTTCTTCAACTAGTCACCTTGTCAACTACTTAAGTTTTACTGCTAAAAACATGTTTTTAAGTGCTTACGAGTCTAACATAGATCAGTTATTCAAGGCATCAGATAAAAGTAAATCGGGCACTTATCGTTTCTAAAATTTCACCCATAAACAAACAAAATTCATCATAGGATTTATGCTTTACTATCAAAGACTGAAACAATTTTTTTTTTCATAAATTTAAACAACTACATAGCAAGTAAACAGCATGCACACACCCCCAAACTTAAAATTTGCATTGTCCTCAATGTAAGATAAATATCAAGAACAAGAGTGGGGAACAGCACTACCGTGCATGGAGTTGATCGGACTCTTGCTGGTTAGAATTTGGTTGCGCGGGCGTTGTGTGTCTCGTGCTACCTGCATAAATAACATGAAAATTAATAAATAGCACACAATAAAATAAAATAAAAAATAAAGTAAAGAAAATAAATAAATGCAAGTAAATGCAAGGGTTGCCTCCCCGCCAGCGCTAAGTTTAACGTCTTCAGCCAAACGCAACCACCCAAATGGTGGTCATGGTAGCCACTGACTGTTTTGACATGAAAAAGATAGTTTGGCAACTGTGGCAGTTTATCCAAATATCCCTACTGCTGCTTGGTTATGGAGGACGTAATCTACCCAATTTGTGTTTCTAAGGACTTCATTATGGCCTCCATATTTTCCATGTGTGTCTCAATATTATTTAGCCTTGACTCAGTCTTCTCGAATCTCGCTGAAGTACTAGCAACAAACGTGCTCACGAAATCTTCTAAGGAAGATTTCTGCTCAGCTTTTTGATAGTCAAAACCAGAAGAAGGCTGCAAGGTATTCTCTGTGTTAGCATATGACAGGTTTGGATGATAACGGTTAGGCACAAGATTTCCTCTAAAACTGTTGAAATTCTGATTGTTCACATATTGGACTTGCTCAAAGTTCAGATTTCCTTCCAATAATTGCATGTTTGTAGCTGCCGCTGATTCAATAGATGATACTCGTGGATTTTTCAGGGCTACTACTTTAGTGGCTAAGGTGGAAATCTGAGCTGTAAGTGCCACAAGAGGGTCTACTTCATATATTCCGGCCACTTTGGTCATCGTAGCGCGTTCACTTGGCCATTGATAATAATGAATGGCCATTTCTTCCAATAAATTATGCGATTCATTTGCTGATTTCTTGAATAGAGCTCCCCCAGCTGCTGCATCAACCACAGTCATATTCGAATCATCCAGCCCATTATAGAACAACTGAATCTGGACCCAATCTGCATAATCATATTGTGGGCATCTTCGTAGTAGATCCTTAAAGCGCTCTCATGCTTTATATAGAGTCTCTGTCTCCATGTGCTTAAATATGCTTATTTCTGCCCTCAGTTGAGCTGATTTAGCTGGCAGAAAGAATCTCTCAAGAAATTTTATGGCCATATCCTGCCATGTCATGATACTCCCCGTCTGTATTGATTGAAGCCAATCCCACGCTTTATCCCGTAAAGAGAATGAGAATAAACGTAGCCTGATAGCCTCTTTACTCACGCCATTTATCTTTATGGTATCTGCGATCTCCATGAACATCCTTAAGTGCATGTTGAGATCTTCTACAGCTGAACCCCTAAACTGATTCATTTGTACCATGTTGATCAATGCAGGTTTTAACTCAAAGTTGTTGGCGTTGATTGGTTGATGGGCAATCCCAGAATAGATATCATCAATGACCGGTTTGAAGTGATCTCTGATTGCCACCTGGTGTGGGTTGTTCTCTATGTTTTCAGCTGCCATTGCTTCTTTTTCAATTTTTCTTTCTTTTCTTAGTCTCCTCGCATTTCTTTCTATTTCAGGATCAAACAGGAGCGAGTCGATACCTGTGGATTTTCGCATTCACTGAAGCACCAAAAGAAAAAGAAAAAAAAATCAATAAACAAAAATAAACTAAAAATTAAAATTAAAATTAAAATTAATAAATACAAGAATAAAATAAAAGATAAAACTCTAAATTAAAGCTAAGATTACTTGGTAGTAGTATTAATGTGAATTAAACAAACAATACCCGACAACGGTGTTAAAAACTTGTTGTGATATTTTATATCATATCGCAAGTGTACGATGTCAAGTTTGAGTATAAATGATTTTAGAGTGTCGAACCCACATGGATTGCGTTAACTCGCACTAAGTACTACAATTGATAATCCTAAATTATTTAGAAAATAATTAATAAAGATTTTAATAAATAAATAAAGTATAAAAATAATTTGATAGGAGGAACTAATACGATAGAGATTCTGGATCCTGATTTCACCTAGTTGTCACCTATGTATTTGTCATGCCAATTAATCCTTGTTCAGTTATATTATTTATAAGTCAAGACTCCGAAATTATCCACTCCCTCTCTCGAGTGCCGAGTGAAAATATCATTAACTATAGACTTCGATATCTCTATAAAAATCCAATAGTTAACAACTCATTACGATTTGTGATTCTCTTTTGACGACTTCAAAGGATTACAGATTCTCTCGAACTCTATAAAATCCTAGGCTATATTCTCTAGATCTATTCAAAATCCCCTATCTCGAGTGATAGATTCTAAACATATATCATCTTCAATTGTGGTCAACAATCAAGAAGCATTAAACTCAAAAGAATATAAATAAATCAATAAAGCTTCATAACAAAGTTGATAAACAAAATACAAGGTTCAAGCATCGACTACATCATTTTCCAGAATTAAGGAGTTAATTCATGACAAAAGATAAATACATTGATAAACAAATCATGAATCTAATGGAAATCATTAGAGTTCTAAGAAAGAAATAAGAAGATAAAACCCGAATTGAATCTCCTCCTCCCCGGACGTCACCGCCTTAATCTCTTATTGTTGCTCTTCAATCCTCTCCCTGGATCTCTAAAAATATTTGTTTCTGTGTTTTGTGCAGTGTATTAGCCTCCCCTTTAATTCTGGACGAACTGTTATATTTATAGTGGAGGCAGGGAGTCATTGGGTATCATTAGGGATTTTAGAAACCCTAAAATCACTTTCCTGGAACGTGTAGGTTTTTATCCCGAAGCGCTGCAGCTCCAAAAGTGGCGCCTGGGCGCCAAATCCTCGAGAAATTATATGGATAGTACTGAGGTTGAGGCGCCCTGACGCCTTCTTATTAATTCAACAGGCGCCTTTAATCAATGTTCAAGTGGCGCCATGGCGCCATTGAATTACTTTGATGGCGCCTTGGCGCCATCTTTATGATAATAATGGGCGCCATGGCGCCCATTTCTCTGGACTTCGTATGTAAGTTTGGCGCCATGGCGCCTATGTTCCTATGCTCGGTCTTGTGTTCCCGAATGTTCCCAAAACACGTGTAATTATTCCCATATCCATGTATTAATGCTCCTATAAATAAAACACAAAATAAACTATAAATGACATGTAAATATCTCGAAATATAACAAAACAATAAGCTAAAAATACCGCAATAAGTGGGTATAAACTACACTTATCAATAATTGTTATATAATTGAAAGTACTTGCGCCTTGGAGGTACAAGTAAAAGATTATCATTTATTCTATTTAATAGTATATTATATTCTATTTGATTGAATATTTTTTCCACGATCCCGAGCAATAAAATTGTTTTATTACTTGGTATGTAACATCAGATGTTGACAATTATAGAAAATACTTGACTTATTGAAGTCAAGTGTGAAAATGATAAACTGTAGTGGAACGACATAATTAATAATATGAAAGACCCTTAGACAACTTCCGTATAAGTCCGATAGGATGTCAGAGTCATTTACAAAGTATTTGATACTTAATGATTCTGTTGTTTTCTTATTAAAGAAAATTATCCTATAACTTATAGTAGGAGCGATATTTGATATCGATTTTGGAAATTACCATTGAACCATAGATCTAAAATTGTCCATAGCTTACTACGATCAGGTTTTGAACTTGATTAAGCTTTCGGTATGAATTGTTCATAAATTATGCAAATCGTTTGCGCAACAGAACTGAAGTGAGCTTGATAAAGGTTTGACATTTATAGTATGGTAATGAGAAAGGTTATCCTCAGTAGTCTATTGTAGATCCTGAGAATATCTGTCTCTGGTCGCACTAATTGAACAATTAAAGATTTGTTAGTTAATGTTGATAATGAACTTTGTATTTTGGCTAAAGAATGTAAAGTGGCGTTCTTAAGTGATTTCCTCGAATGAGAGATCCGTCGTGGTTTCTTTGTTTGAAGAGTTCATTCTAGAATGGCCATAGAGTTTGTATTCTGCTAAGATCATAGTTTGATATACTAGATTATTGACCGGTGTGTAATCACACGCGTATAACGCAAGCGCACGTATCGTTCAAGTAGTATAAAAAGTATCGATCCCACGAGAACTTAATACCTAAACTATTAATTTATGAAGCCAAATGTTTACAAGTATCTAATGGATTGATTGTTTGATTGGGTGGTGACTTTAAACTTAAAACATAAAATAAAATTTTGCAAAAGGAATTTGAGGAAAATTCAATATTATTAAACTATCCAGGGTTGTGAATCTTTCCAATATCTTTTTAAAAGATGAAATGGTTATCTTACGTTTGTGTAATATATTGATTTATTAACCTGGAACACGAAATTATGCAAAAGCCTCTTCCGATGGTCAGATATAAATACCTAGTGTAACTCAATTAATCATATTCCTTTGTCAACCAAGTTATCTGAATTCATTAAGATTAAGTTCTTGTTAGACAATTATGACCCATAGCGTCACTATTTGTAAAAGACATTGTGGTTTTTGTACAAATTAATTATGTAGCAATGGAAATTACATTTTATCATTTTGTAATTTGATTACTTAAATATATAAATGATAAAAGTCCTTATGATTAGTTCCGGATTATAAGATATGAGACAGTATCAATCCATAAAGGTTTAATCATTAAATATCCCTAGTCGTAGTATTATCGAGACTGGACATCGATAATGCGGAATAGACTAGTATTGCACTTGTGCGTGTTATGGAAGCGTAACAACATAGTTCTCATATATTTAGGTATTGGATACATATGCAAGTGTGATAGGAGGTTGTGTTTACTGATGGTACGGAAACAGCTTCGCTCTGGATAGACCCCACAGAATCTCATTGGTAGTATGACTATGTGTCTATGGGAATCCGCATCAGGGTAGGTGTATTTGGTCTTAACCTGAGACTTGCATCGCTAGTACTTGCGACAATAAATACGCTTTGGTTTTGGTCATCCAGGACTTTAACAGGTTCTATGTACGCCTCTTCTGGGTTTATTGAGAATCGTTGTGTATTGGGTGTGATGTCAAGATGGAAGTATCACTTCAGTCATATGAAGATGATGATCACGCAGGGATACAGAAATGGTACTCTAATTGGTTGCAACCATCGGGATAGTATGAAATGGTCATGATTATCCGATTAAAGAGACTAGTTGCTTGTAATCCGATATATGCTTCGTACGGGGTAGACACTATTCCAGCCCCAGGCCTTGCATGTGACATCAGATACTGGATCGCAATACGCAATACTACGTATACTATGCCTGACACAGATTATATATTCCATTAAGAATATTTCTGGAGAATTGGGTAGGCACGATGTTTTGATAGAAGCCAACCATGTCTCGTAAATCGGTAAAAACATAGTACGAGGTACGTACGTGTTTGGATAGTGCGATGACCGGATTTACTGCCAACATATCCAGGGATCTCTTGGGTCGCTTCCAGAAGATTCACCGATGACGTATGATTCGAGCATAATTAATCTGAGATTAATTACGGAGAGATTTTATCTAGGATAAAATACTATTTGAAGAGAGAGAACGATTAATTTGGAATTAATCGATCAAATAATATATTCGATATATTAACGAAATTAGATTTCGACGCGGAATTAAAATTGGATTTTAATTCGGGCAAACGAATTAATTTAGAATTAATTCGCGAGCGACGTGAATAGTAATTTTGCTTGGCATAATTATTTAATTAAATTTGATTTAATTACGTCGCAATGGAAAATTTGTTAATTCGGAATTAGCGAACCTGAGCCCGGGATGTGTCGCGGGCCCACTCGGATTTTGAATCAAGTGGGGCCCACATGTCACATCACTTGTCACTTTAATTACTTTTTGGTGATGGATTTTGGTGAAGGAATGATGATGACTTATAAAACACATTTGTGTGTAATGATGGAAGACTTTTACCAAATGTTTGGTATATCTTTCTTTTGATTTTTGAAATCAATTAACACTAGTCATTCACTCATTCACTCTCTCTCCCTCACGGTTTCACCAAGAAAATACACTCTCCCTCTTTTTTCCTCTCAATTACCGAGAGTTGCAAGGAGAAGATAGAAGAATTGTTGCAATTTTTCTAAGTGCTAGCACACAGAAGGAATCATCCAAGGTGATAGGGAAACCATCCCAAGAGCTTGGAATCAAAGGACAAAGCTTGGAGCTTGGAGCTTGGATCTTGGAGCTTGGATCTTGGAGCTTGGCCGAAAACTTGGAGCAAAATTTTTTTGTGTTTGACGCATCCTAAATCCGTTCAATGTAAGTATGATTCTACCATACTTTACTTTTGTATTCACAATTATTCATTGCTTATATGATCTTGGATAATGTCTTAGAGACCAACAATGGTATCAGAGCCTTGAATAAGTATGAAATTAATTTAGGTTTATATACTAAAATTTGGGTAAATTTGATTTGAGCATGATTTAACCAAATTGTTTGTTTGAGCATGCTTGTATATGGATAACTTGGAGTTATATGTGATCAATTTGAAGAAAATTGAATTGGATTAATTTTCCCTAATTTTTTGTATGTTGGCTGAATGCAATGTAGCCCTAAAAGTCATGGTATTTTTGTTCTTTTGATCATTGGATAAGTTTAAAGACTTGGGATAAATTGATTAATGATGTAATTGGATTGAAATCGAAATCGGTTTAAAAATCCCTCAATGTCGTGAGCTTCAAAGCATGAAATGAGATGATTTTTTGTTTCAATAATGTTGGACATGTGTTGAAAAAATTAAAGCATGATTAATTAATTAAATTGATTTTTTGGAAATGTTAATTTAGATAATTAATTAATTAAATTATGAAATTTGGAATTTTAGAATTTAATTATTAGGCTTAATTTAGAATTGGGCTTAAAATATTGTATTTGGGCCTAATGGGCTTGGTTGGGCCAAGTTGGTTTAGGTCAATTGGATTAGATCCAAATTGGGCCTAAATCATTCCATTAAGTCCAAATATGACAAATGGGCCTTTTATGTTTAATTGGGCCTAATGGGCCTAAATTAGTTTCTTGGCAAATAGGGTGATTCCTTAATTGGGCTTTGGTATTTGGTTTGACCCATATTGACCAAAGTCCATGCCTTAAGAAATTAATTGAAAGCCCATTGGACTTTAATTAAATGACATTGGATGTTAATTGGGCTTTGGGACCCATTTAGATTAGATTTGGAATCTAAGTCTTAAAGGCGCATTTAAAAGTGTAGTTATTTAATTTGGAATTAAATATGGAATTAGTATTGAATACGAATTAAATTAGATTTAAATTGTAGTTCGATATAATTCGAGAATTCGTACTTTGAGTACTTATTCTTAAACGAGTTGGACTCGCGCAAAATCAAATCGTTGTTTGAACATTGGATGATCACTTTATTCAAAGATTAATTAATTGGATTAGATTTATTGAATAACATGCTTTGTGTGAATACATGGATGTGTTGAATGAATAATGTATATCAGATGGATATTAGAAGGGAAAAGGCAATTTTGGAAATTGTTGTAAATTTAGAATTTATTAAATTGGACCTGCGTGTCCAGCCTTATCTCTCTTGATTCTTTGTAATTCTCTTCTCACCTAATTCCCCTCAATGTTAATGAGGTTTCTTTAATTGTATTATGTAATTGGGTAGAAGTAAGAATAGTGCTAGCCGGGGAGAGGAAATAGAGTGATTTGTTCTAGGAACAATCTGTGAGATATCCATCCGCATATCATTATTAATTTATTTTTCGCGCCTTATTATGCTTTTAGAATGCATGTTTAAGGGTGTATGATGAGACCTAACAAAGATAATAAATTGGTTGCCAATTTTCGCGAAAAACCCTCAACAAATATTAAGTGTTTTCCTTCCATTGAGTGATTCTTACTCAAGATCCAAGATTGGCACTGGTTTGTTGGCCAAAGTCAAGACCTTTGTCCATCACGGATGTGTTTGAATCATGAAGGCTTTGTTCCATATCATATGTCTTGACCAAGTTGTGATTTTTTGGCCAAAGTCAAGATCATTTATTGTCCATCGACATCGATTACGAGGCTTTCCAAAGTCAATAGGTTCCGCTTAACTGGAATCATTAAGCTTGTTGTGCCAAAGCCAAGGCTTAGTTGATTCAGAGGAAAAAGGTTAGGAAAATATATTGATATATTGGCATATATATTGTATATATATTTCGGACTTGGAGGTCCACCTACCGGATCTAGGAATTGGATGATATCCAATTGATCTTAGAGATCTACCTAGTTAAATATCATACAGCTTGTTGGCCAAAGTCAAGGTTGTATCTTATTTAACGGGATCATAGCCTACTAGGAAACTAGGTTTCCCGAGTACTCAACAGAGGGTTAGAGGCTCGCCGAAAAATAGTGGGAGGCTAGTATTAAATTTGCAATTTCGTTCAAATACTTAGCTTTACGCGCTTTCAAAATTATTTCGTAATTAAATTTATTAGTTGGACTAATATTTCATTTTTTTTCTTGTAACAGTTAGACTGTACCCATACATCGTTAATCGAATAGTTGGACTATTACGGTTAAGATGACATGAAAGTTAAGCATTATAGATATTGTCATGGGCGACAATGTCTTTAATGGCACAAACTTTCAAGATTGGGATATGAATCTCAGAATTGTTCTGGGATCCGAGAAGCTACTCTACACTATAGAGAGACCTATTGGGCCTAAGCCCCGACCTGATCAGTTGCTTGAGCTAGAACTTTGGAAGACTCATAGCGATGACAACGCGACCACTCAATCGGTAATGCTTGCTGCTATGACTCCGTAATTCCGTCGTCAAAACAAGGGGTTGGATCCCTATGAGATGATGGCGAAGTTGCATGATCTTCACTGATCTACTCTTAGATCGCAAAGATATGAGTTGCAAAAGAAGCTCTTCCGCGCTCGCATGTCAGAGGGTACGTCTGTTGAGCACCATGTGTCACAGATGATTGCTGACATTGAGCAGCTCGGACAGATGGGCATCGTCTTCGAGGCTGAGACTTCAATAGATTTGATCCTACAGTCTCTCCCCGACACTTAAAGTGGGTTCATCGTGAACTACAACATGTTGAACCAAGACCAAACTCTTGGAGATTTGATGTCCACTCTGCGTGAAGCAGAGAAAGAGCTTCAAAAGAGCAAGAAGCGCGAGGCTCACTTTGCTTCAACATCTCAGACTCCAAGGGTTTGACCTAAGGCGAGTGGAGGTGTTAAGAAGAAGAAGCATAAAAAGAAGGGCAAGGCCAAATCGTCAAAGGGTTCTGGGAAACCTAAGGACAAATCCCAAGATGTTTGTCTACAGTGCGGCAAGCGGGGTCACTAGAAGCGTGACTGCCGCGAGTACAAGGCATACATGAAGGAAATCAAAGCGGGCAAGGCACCGGCTTCAGGTATGTTTGTTATAGAAATAAACATGTCTACTACTAGTTTTAAAAGTTGGATTTTTGATTTTGGTTGTGGAACTCATATATGTACTGATGTGCAGGATATGCAGATTAGCAGGAGACTGAACTCAGAAGAGATTGACCTCCGCATTGGAAATGGGACACGAGTCGCCGTTTTGGCCGTTGGCAGTTTTTTTTTGGAACTGCCATCGGGACATGTACTTAAACTATCAGACTGTTATTATGTACCTAGTTTGACTAGGAATATTATTTCTGTATCTATGTTAGCCCAATGTGGGTGCACTTTTTTATTTAGAAACACTGGGTGTTTTATGTATAAAACTGATATGGAAATTTGCACTGCTGATGTAAATAATGGTCTATATATTTTGAATATGATATATGGCATTTTCGTCTGGGACACATAAACAAGACACGTATATCCACACTTTCGAAGAATGGGTACTTGGACGGATTTGATCCAAATTCATATGACGTCTGCGAATCTTGTTTATTAGGCAAGATGCCTAAATCACCTTTTAGTGGTAAAGGTGCACGTGCCACCGAACTGTTAGCCCTCATTCATAGTGACGTATGTGAGCCCATGTCTAGCCAGGCAAGAGGTGGATATGAATACTTCGTAACCTTTACGGATGATGCATCGCGTTATGGTTATGTGTATCTTATGAGACACAAGTCGGAAACTTTTGAGAAATTCAAAGAGTTTCCACACGAAGTAGAAAAACAGACCGGCAAAAGTATTAAGACATTACGGTCGAACCATGGTGGTGAATACTTGAGAAATGAGTTTCTTGATTACTTGAAAGAATATGGTATTCTTTCGCAATGGACTCCTCCCGGAACACCGTAATTAAACGGTGTGTCCGAACGGAGAAATCGAACTTTGTTAGACATGGTAAGGTATATGATGAGTCGCACAGAGCTACCCATTTACTTCTGGGGATATGCATTGAACATTGCAATACTTATTTTGAATAAGGTTCCGTCAAAGTCTGTTCAACGAAATATGGACAGGAAAGAAACCGGGTTTCTCATTCCTAAAGATTTGGGGTTGCTGCGCATACGTCAAACGTTTGGAAGATACCAAACTTGAACCCAAATCAGATAAATGCCTATTTGTAGGATATCCTAGGGAAACTAAAGGATATTACTTCTATCACCCACAAGAGAACAAAGTATTTGTTGCTCTACATGCGGTTTTCTTTGAGAAGGAATTCCTAAATGCAGTGATAAGTGGGAGGAAGGTAGAACTCGATGAAAATCGGAGTGATACTATTCCTGGCACAGAATCCATAACGGAACATGAACAGTCCATCAGGGATGAGACTGACCGGCGTAAACACACGCGTATAACGCAAGCGCACGTATCGTTCAAGTAGTATAAAAAGTATCGATCCCACGAGGACTTAATACCTAATCTATTAATTTTATGAGGTCAAATGATTACTAGTATTTAACAGGTTGATTGATTGATTTGAGATGGTGATGATTCTAAATTTAAAAACAAGTAAATAAAATTGCACAAAAGTAGGTTTAAGAAAATTCGATATTAAAAACTATCTAGGGTTGTGATTTCTTCCAATATCATTTTAAAGATGAAGTGGTTATTTTTATGTTTGTGTAATAAATCGGTTTACTAACCTGGAACACTAAATTATGCGAAAGCCTCTGTCGATGGTCAGACGCAAATACCCAGTTTAACCCAATTGAACCATATGTCTATGTCAACCAAATTATCTGGATTCATTAAGTTTAAGTTCCAATTATGGCTACCCCCGCCCGATAGGTATATGTCTATCCTGTAAGGAAATCTATTAAAGGGTTATCTATCCTCAAGGAAGATCGTGGGCTATTAAGTCTAAGGCTGAAACCTAAAATCCCTATTCTAGTTCATTTTAGATTTACCAGATCAATCTTATTAGTGGCCAATTAACAAGACGCATTAGGCTTAAGACTTAATAAGTAAACCTTTAAATTACCCAAACTATAAAATAACCCCTTATAAACCGGTGATATTAAAAGTCATCACAACCCCAGATAACTAATTTAGTTACAACACATAACTAAGGCTAGTAAAAACTTGAAAATAAAAGACATAAAGTAAAAATGCTGAAAAGTAATTGCGGTAAAGTAAATTGCAATAAAATAAAATGCTAAGGTAAAAGGATCAACTTTTACTACTACTATTTAGATATCTCCCATAATATAATATATAAACTTGTGATTATTTTACCAACCAGCCATATAGGCGGTAACCTGATTAAGTCAAATTAAGTCCAACCAGCCATAAAGGCGGAAGCAAAATAAACCTGCCATATAGGCGGTAAGAAAATTTAATTACCAACCGACCAATCTGGCGGTATCCTTTTTAAGTCAAATTTTAAATAGTGAATATATTATATTTAAGGGAGATTAATCTAAATAGGAATAGTAAAAGAATTACCTTTCACCCTAGCAGGGGGAAGTTACCTCCTCATGGTAAATAATAAAAACTGTAAAAAGTAAAGAAAGTAAAACACTATTATTACAAAAAGTAATTAAAATTAATTACAGAACTAAAATTTAAAAGAAACTAGATAGAAAACTCTCTATTTACATCAGAGAAATTAGAGAGGAAGGTACATCTGAAATCAGAAAACTGAGTTTTATTTATAGGCGTCAGTAAGGGTCGCACGTCGCGACGTCCGTTTGGTCGACGTGGCAGCTTCTGGTTCGTCGGCTTCAGATTCTGGATAAGATGATAAGGCGACACGTGGCAGGTGGTTGGAGCTCAATTATTATGACACGTGGCGGCTTCTGATTGGCTGATTAAGATTCTTATCCGCCACATGTCAGATAGGGATAAGTGAGTCAATGATTGATGCTGACGTGGCGCTGACATGGCGACGCGTGGCGAAAGTGACTGTCGGCACCATAGAATTGCGACACGTGGCACGCTGTGATTGGTTGATGATGACGTGGCAGCCACGTGGCACTTTGAGTTGGTCACAGGTGATGTGGATGATGACGTGGCAATGACGTGGAGTGACACGTGGCGATGGCGACTGTCGGTACCGTAGGATGATGACACGTGGCACGTCGCACGTTAGCAGATCGGCTATGACGGTGACTCGTGGCACGGCGCACGTTAGCAAAGTCAAAATTTTCTCAGATTCTGACTTGTGGACCCGGTGCACGTTAGCACTGTTCGACACACGTTAGGCGTCGCGACGCCAAGGGCTTGCGCTTCGCGACGCGGACAAATTACAAAAAATGCATTTTTTTCTAATTTTCACTGTTTTGCTCCAAATCACCTCCAGAATGTCCTGAAACTTTATTTATCTACAAAATAACACAAAACACATCAAAATATTCACAAAACTCAAGAAACTATACAAAATATTAGGTTAAATGAGTGGGAAATAATGATAGATTTACCACTCATCAGAGACTGCACCACAATCTTCGAATACACAAGGATTGCGTAGGTCGGAGAGAGTCAGAAAACAACCTGAAAGGTATAGGTTTCAGATCTCACCTCATGTGGATATTAATCTTATTAAGGAAGATGAGTCGGTTACGTATGAGGAAGCGATACAAGGTATCGACTCCGGTTTATGGCAAGATGCCATAAATTCTGAAATGGATTCCATGTACACCAACCAAGTTTGGACACTGGTTGATGCACCAGAAGGCGTAAAGCCTATTGGATGCAAATGGGTCTTCAAGAAGAAGACCGACATGCATGGCAACGTACAAACATACAAAGCTAGGCTTGTAGCGAAAGGGTGTCGTCAACGACATGGTGTCGATTATGACGAAACTTTTTCACCCGTTGCCATGATTAAATCCATTCGGATAATGCTTGCTATTGCTGCATATTTTGATTACGAGATATGGCAGATGAACGTCAAAACTGCTTTCCTTAAGGGAAACCTTTTGGAGGATGTTTATATATAAACCCAGAGGGTTTTGTCGTACCAAGACTTGCAAACAAGGTTTGTAAGTTAAATCGATCCATTTATGGATTGAAGCAAGCATCGCGTTCTTGGAACCAACGTTTTGATGAGATCATAAATGAATATGATTTTGTGCAAAACGAGGATGATCCTTGTGTATATAAGAAGGTTAGTGGGAGCGCACTGACATTCATTGTCATTTACGTTGATGATGTATTGCTTATTGGCAATGAAATTCCTGACCGGCGTAAACACACACGTATAACGCAAGCATACGTATCGTTCAAGTAGTATAAAAATATCGATCCCACGAGGACTTAATTCCTACTATTGTTATTAATTATTGATTCTATTTATTTACAGGTATCTAATTATAGGGCGAAGGAAATTGATTGCTTTTGGTTGGTTGAATGTGGTTTTTACAAAATAAAATAAAAACAGACTCAAAACAAAATACTAAGGAAAATAAAAGAAAAGACTCAAAGGTCTAGGGTTGTGACTCCACACAATATTATTATAAAGATGAATTGATTCTCTTATCTATGTGTAATAAATCAATTTGCTAACCTGGAACACGATGATATGCAAAAGCTTCTTCCAATGGTCAGACGCAAATACCTAGTATAACCCAATTGAACCATATTCCTATGTCAACCAAATTACCTGGATTCATTAAGATTAAGTTCCAATTGTGGCTACCCCCGACCAACAGGTATATGTCTATCCTGTAACGAAATCAATTAAAGGATTATTTATCCTCAAGGAAGATCGTGGGCTATTGAATCTAAGGCTGAAACCTAAAATCCCTATGTCTAGTTCATTTTAATTTACCAAATCAATCTTATTGGTGATCAGACAACAAGAAGCATTAAGCTTAAGACTCAATAAACAAACTAAAGAACTACCCATAAAAATAAAACCAATTATTAAGTGTGGATATTGTGTTTCATCACTTCCCTAGAATAAAATAAAATAATGGGGTTAGAGGATCCACAATTAATATTTCTTATCTAGGAATCTCACTTATTATAATATATAAATTATTTTATATTCTGCTTTCTCAGGAATTAATAATATTAAACATTTAAAACCAGCCATATAGGCGGTAATCCATTTAGTCCAATTACACCAGCCATATAGGCGGTAATTATCTGTCATATAAAGACCAGCCATATAGGCGGTAAGGTAATTTATATTTAAACCAGCCATATAGGCGGTAATAAAGTCTGACATTAATTAATCCGGTTAAATTATAATTTAAATATTATAATTAAGTGAGATTTACCTGAATAATTATATTAAAGGTTTCACCTTTTACCCCAGCGGTAAATTAACTACAAAACATAAAGTAAATAAATAAAAAGCAGTAATAAAAACTAAAAATAAAAATACATAATTTTATTATTACAAAACTAGTTGCTTCCTATGAAATCAGGGAAAAAATCCCAAGGAAAGCACACCAAATGAAGTGAAGAGGAGCTGAATTTATAGGCAGTTTCGGCTTCTGGCGTCGCAACACTGAAGTGCTTGGCGTCGCGACGCCAGCACGCGTTTTCAGTCAATGCAGCTTTTGACCACGCGCATTGTCGGTAGAATCTGGTGATGACATGTGTCACGCGATAAAGGTGGTGCAATGAGAAGACGACACGTGGCACACGGTGATTGGCTGAGCTTTCGGTCCAATGATCATCTGACACGTGGCACGCATTTAGGATTAGTCCAATGAGAGATTAACACGTGGCAGCATGTGATTCGCCGGTGATTCAGTCCAATGACAACTCGACACGTGGCACGCGCTTGCTTTGGTCCAATGAGATTTCGACACGTGGCAGACGGCGCATTTTAGCTGATCTTCTGTGATGATGACACGTGGCACGGCGCACGTTAGCAAGGTCAGTGCACATTAGCAAGTCCAATTTCTCAGATTCTGACACGTGTCCCTCGGTGCACGTTAGCATGTCCGGCGTATGTTAGACGTCGCGACGCATAGGGTCATGGCGTCGCGACGCGGCCAAATTACCGAATTGCCCTTTTGTCATTTGTTTTCTCTATTTTGGCCCCAAATTGCTTCCAATGCTTTCCCAACTTTATTTATCTGCAAAATAACACAAAACACATCAAAATGTTCACAAAACTCAAGAAACTATACAAAATATTAGGTTAAATGAGTGGGAAATAGTGATTGATTTACCACTCATCAATTCCCATGTTAACATCGGTGAAAGCTTGGCTTTCATTAAAATTCTCGATGAAGGATCTGGGAGAAGTAGCCTTTATTCTAAGAATAAAGATCTACCGGGATAGATCTAGAAAGCTGCTTGGACTCTCCCAGAGCACATACATTGACAAAGTGTTGAAGAGATTCAACATGGATCAATCCAAGAGGGGACTGTTGCCAGTGTCACATGGCGTCACTCTATCTAAGGACATGTGTCCTAAAACTCAAGATGAGAGAGACAACATGAGTCGGATACCGTTCGCCTCAGCAGTCAGATCGATCATGTATGCCATGATATGTACACGACCTGATGTCTCATATGCTTTGAGCATGTGTAGTCGCTATCAGGCCGATCCAAGTGATGGTCACTGGATGGCGGTTAAGAATATCCTTAAGTATCTTAGACGAACTAAGGATGATTTCTTAATCTATGGAGATGAGGATGCTTTCTTAATCTATAGAGATGGAGAACTTGAGGTAACTGGATTTACCGATGTAAGTTTCCAAACCGATAAAGACGACTGTAAGTCACATTCCGGGTACATATTTTGTTTGAATAACGGAGCAGTAAGCTGGAAAAATTCCAAGAAAAATACTGTTGCCGATTCAACAACAGAAGCGGAGTATATTGCTGCAAGCTGAAGCAGTAAAAGAGGCAGTTTGGATCCGTAAATTCCTAATTGGATTAGGAGTAGTTCCGTTAGCAGCTGAGCCTGTTCCATTGTATTGTGACAATGACGGGGCTATAGCGCAGGTTAAGGAACCACGGTCTCATCAACGATCCAACCATGTTCTTCGACGTTTCCATCTGATTCGTGAGATCATACATCGTGGCGATGTGAAGATCGAGAAGGTCGCATCAGAGGACAACATTGCAGATCCGCTGACGAAAGCTATTCCTCGGCAAAAGTTTGAGCGACATGTACATAGTTCACGTATTAGATGCTTGAGTGACTGGCTATAGGCCAAGTGGGAGATTGTTAGACAATTATGACCCATAGCGTCACTATTTGTAAAAGACATTGTGGTTTTTGTACAAATTAATTATGTAGCAATGGAAATTGCATTTTATCATTTTGTAATTTGATTACTTAAATATATAAATGCTAAAAGTCCTTATGATTAGTTCCGGATTATAAGATATGAGACAGTATCAATCCATAAAGGTTTAATCATTAAATATCCCTAGTCGTATTATTATCGAGACTGGACATCGATAATGCAGAATAGACTAGAATTGCACTTGTGCGTGTAATGGAAGCGTAACAGCATAGTTCTCATATATTTAAGTATTGGATACTTAAGCAAGTGTGATAGGAGGTTGTGTTTACCGATGGTGGATAGACCCCACGAATCCCATTGGTAGTATGACTATATGTCTATGGGAATCCGCATCAGGGTAGGTGTATTTGGTCATAACATGAGACTTGCATCGCTAGTACTTGCGACAATCAATACGCTTTGGTTTTGGTCGTCCAGGACTTTAACAGGTGATGAGTGGTATTTATATCACTATTTCCCACTCAATTAACTTAATATTTTGTATAGTTTCGCGAGTTTTGTGAACGTTTTGATGTATTTGGTGTTATTTTGCAGATAAAAATAAGTTTGGAAAGCATTGGAGGCAATTTGTGGCAAAAACGGACAAAAATGCGTCAACAGGGATATTTTGATCTTAAGCGCGTCGCGACGACCAAGACTTACGCGTCGCGACGTCTAAAATGCGCCGAACAGTGCTAACGTGCGCCGGGTCCACAAATCAGAATCTGAGAAAAGTTTGACTTTACTAAAATGCGTTGTGCCACGTGTCACCATCACAGCCGATCTGCTAAAATGCGCCTTGCCACGTGTCAGCATCCTACGGTGCCGACATCACCTCGCCACGCGTGTGCCACGTGTCACTCCAGGTCATCTCCATGTCATCAGCCAGCGTCAGCAAGTCAACAACGCCACCTCACCTTGCCACTCATCGTCAGCCAATCAGAAGCTGACACGTGTCAGAATTCTATGGTGCCGACAGTCTCTTTCCCACGTGTCGCCACGTCACCGCCACGTCCACCGCCACGTCACCGCACGCCACGCCACCGCCTCACGTCCGCGCCCCGTCATCAGCATCCATATATTGAATATCCTATCCTTATCTGACACGTGGCGGATAAGAATCTCAGCGACCAATCAGAAGCCGCCACGTGTCACAATAATTGAAGCCCAACCACTTTGCCACGTGTCACCTTATCAGCTTATCCAGAATCTTCAAACCAGCAAACCAGAGCGTGCCACGTCGACAAACCTGGCGTAGCGACGCTGAGGTCCTTGGCGTCACGACGCCAGAAATCGAATTTTTTGCCTATAAATAGAGCGCGAAACTTCAGAATTCAGTGCACCACTCTCTCTCTTATAATCTTTCTAAAGAGAGAGTTTCTCTCTCTACTTTCTTTTAATTTTTAGTTTTTTTTGTTTTTAGTTTTGTAATTAATTTTTATTACGTTTTGTTTATATAGTAATTTAATTTTACTTTTTACTTTTTACAGTTTTTATTATTTACCATGAGGGGGTAACTCCCCCAGCTAGGGTGAAAGGTAATTCTTTTACTGTTACTATTTAGATTAATCTCCCTTAAAAATAATATATTCACTATTTAAAATATTGACTTAAAAAGGATACCGCCAGATTGGTCGGTTGGTAATTCATTTTAATCTGATTTAAACCTGACTAATAAAGGATACCGCCAGATTGGTCGGTTGGTAATTTAATTTTGGTTCCGCCTTTATGGCTGGTTTGACTTAATTTGACTTAATCAGGTTACCGCCTATATGGCTGGTTGGAAAAAGAATCACAAGTTTATATATTATTTTATGGGAGATATCTAAATTAGTAGTAGTAAAAGTAATTCCTTTTACCTTAGCATTTTATTTTATTGTAATTTACTTTTCAGTATTTACTTTACCGCCGCATTTTTACTTTATGTCTTTTATTTTCAAGTTTTTACTAGCCCTAGTTATGTGTTGTAACTAAATTAGTTATCTGGGGTTGTGATGAAATCCAATATCACCGTTTTATAAGGGGTAGATTATAGCTTGGGTAATATAAAGATTTATTTATTGAGTCTTAAACTTAATGCTTTTTCATTAATTGGTCATTAATAAAATTGATCTGGTAAATCTAAAATGAACTAGACATAGAGATTTTAGGTTTCAGCCTTAGACTCAATAGCCCACGATCTTCCTTGAGGATAGATAACCCTTTAATAGATTTCCTTACAGGATAGGAATATACCTGTCGGGCGGGGGTAGCCATAATTGGGACTTAAACTTAATGAATCCAGATAATTTGGTTGACATAGACATATGGTTCAATTGGGTTAAACTGGGTATTTGTGTCTGACCATCGACAGAGGCTTACACAAATTTAGTGTTCCAGGTTAATAAATCAATATATTACCCAACTTTAAGATAATCACTTCATCTTTAAATGATATTGGAAGAAATCACAACCCTAGATAGTTTTTAATATTGAATTTTCTTAAAACCTATTTTCGACAATTTTATTTACTTGTTTTTAAATTTAGAATCACCATTTCAAATCAATCAATCAACCTGTTAGATACTAGTAATCATTTGACCTCATAAAATTAATAGATTAGATATTAAGTCCTCGTGGGATCGATATTTTTATACTACTTGAACGATACGTGCGCTTGCGTTATACGTGTGTGTTTACGCCGGTCAAGTTTTTGGTGGCGTTGCCGGGGACTTATTTATCTTTTACTATTAGTTTAGGGGTTAGATACCGTTACTTGTATCTAATTTCTTTTTACTTATTGTTTTTGTTTTCTTGTGTTTCAGGTTCTCAGAAACTACATGAGACGAACCAGAAGCTTTGAACTCCGACCGCTTGACCCAGAAATTGAAAGAACCATCAGACAGTTGAGAAGGGAAAGGCGAGAAGGCCAAGAAGCTTTAGTCAACATGGAACCTGAACCTTGAACGTTGCACCACCAATTCCCATTCGAGACAGAACCATTCCGATGGTTGACAGACTCATTTCCTGTATTGTACTTCCTCCCTTACCAGCAAATGCGTGTGACATCAAAACATGCATTCAGATGATTCAACAGTCAGTTCAATTTGGGGGAATGCAACTGAAGATCCTAATTCCCACATCAGCAACTTCCTGGAAGTTTGCGGCACTTTTAATTACAACCGAGAAGCTGAAGAAGCAATGAGACTGCGTGTTTTTCCATATTCCCTGAAGGACAGAGCTAAAGCTTGGCTACATTCACTACCAGCAGGTTCCATCACAACTTGGAACACTTTAGCCACCAAATTTCTTGCAAAGTACTTTCCACCAGCCAGAACGGAAAACTGAGGAATGACATCACATCATTTGTACAACAAGATTCAGAATCCCTCTGCGAAGCTTGGGAAAGGTATAAAGATTTACTCCGGAAATGTCCTCACCATGAGATTCCAAAATGGCTTCAAGTCCAAACATTCTATAATGGACTTTCTGGAATAATGAGAACCACAATCGATGCTGCTGCTGGAGGAGCCTTGATGGCAAAAGAGAAGATCAAGCCTGGGACCTAATCGAAGAAATGGCCAACAACAATTCCTTGTGGCCAACAGAAGGAGCATGATCCAAAGAATTGCAGGAATTTATGAAGTTGGAGCAAACACAGCAGTGAATACCAGGCTGGATCAGATATGCAAATGTCTAGAAACACTTAGCACGCAAGTTGTGAACATCACTGGATCCACAAGCTCACCATATGGAGGAGCACCAGAGTCGAACCAACTTGAAGAAACGGTGAATTATGTCAACAATTTCAACAGACAGGGGAACAATCCATATTCCAACACCTACAACCCAGGGTGGAGGAATCATCCTAATTTATCATGGAGCAACAATTCAGGCCAAAAGCAGAACTATCCACCACTTGAATTCCAGCAACAGAACAAAGGCCAGGAGCATGAAAAAGAACCAGAAATGAAAGAATGGTTTGCAGAGAGATGTTCAAAAAGCAAGAAGCAAAATACGATGCTATGTTTCAATCCCAAGCAACATTAATTCAAAGTCAATTTGCTTCTATTAAAGCACTGGAGAATCAAATGGGACAACTGGCAAATGCTCAGAGTTACAGACCGCCAGGTACCCTTCCTAGCAACACAGAGCCAAATCCAAGAAACATGGGGAAGGAACAATGTCATGCCATCATGTTAAAGAGCGGTACTGAAATCAACAAAGATGTTGGAGTCAATTCAACTGCTGAGGAAGTTCCAAAAGAAACAAAGCAAAAAATGGAGGAAAATGAAGCAAAGGAAAAAAACAATCACTCCACCTCCACCTTTTCCTCAACGTCTTCAGAAGAATAAATTGGACAAGAATTTTTCCCGGTTCCTGGAGATCTTCAAAAAGCTGCATATCAACATTCCATTTGCAGAAGCGTTGGAACAAATGCCCACCTATGCCAAATTCATGAAAGACATTCTTTCACAAAAACGAAGATTGGGAGATTACGAGACAGTGGCATTAACAGAAGAATGCAGTGCTATCATTCAGAGGAAACTTCCCCCGAAGTTGAAAGATCCTGGCAGTTTCACTGTTCCTTGCGTCATAGGAGAACATAACTTTGGTAAGGCTTTGTGTGATTTAGGTGCTAGTGTTAACTTGATGCCTTTTTCTATTTTCAGGAAACTGCAGATTGGAGAAACAATGCCAACTTCAGTCTCACTACAACTTGCTGATAGAACGCTCGTATTTCCGAGAGGTGTAGTTGAGGATGTGCTGGTCAAGGTTGAAAAATTCATTTTCCCAGCAGATTTTATTGTCCTTGATATGGAGGAAGACGCAGACGTGCCAATCATCCTTGGGAGACCATTCTTGGCTACAGGTCGAACCATTATTGATGTACAAAAAGGAGAACTAACCATGAGGGTACAAGACCAAGAAGTAACATTCAATGTTTTCAAAGCCATGAATTTCCCAGATGATGAAAAGAGGAGGAATGTTTCAAACTCGATATGATACACAGTACCATTCAGAACTCTGATGAAAGACAAAGTTCTACTGACAAACTTAAAACATGTCAATTGCCTGTGGAGCCTAAAGATAAAGCATATTTTGCACTGAAAGAGCCAATTCTTGCACTACAAGTAACAGAAAAGAAAAAGTTCCACCAGCTCAACGAATTGGAGGAATTTCACAATCAGCCTTTTGAGGATGCCAAATTGTACAAAGAAAATGGCAAGAAGAGACATGATGAGAAGTTAGTGCGCATACAACTGGAACCAGGGCAGAAGGTACTGTTAAACAATCAAGGGTGAAATTCTTCCCATGGAAGCCAAAATCACGGTGGTCAGGTCCATTTGTGATCACCAAAGTTTTACCAAATAGAGCCGTTGAGATACATGATCCTGACGCTAACAAAACTTTCAAGGTTAAAAATAAGCGTGTCAAGCACTACTGGGGAGAATCATTTGAGCGACAAAAAGAAAGTGTTACACTTTCAGATCCAGCTTAACATTCGAGAAGCCAAGTCTGGCTGACGACTTTAAACTTAGCGCTAGCAGAGAGGCAACCCATGTAATTTGTGTATATATTGTGATTTGGTGTGTTTTATTTTTGTGTGTTTAATTTTTGCAGGTTTAGTCATTTCACGATGGAAGATGCTCTCGCAAATCTTCACAAGCAATTTCCTTCTCTCCCTCCAAAATCTCTGATAAAGTCTACAAAGCTCGCTTGGAACGAATGAGACTACTGACGATCCATGGTATTCCTAATGATATTCGTTGGGTAATTGAAGCACGAGTCCGATTGGCAGGTGAGTCTTCTGACTCTTTTATTTCACATCTGCCTGGTTTAGGAAGAAGCACCTATGCAAAGAAACGTAGAGCTAAGCAAATGGGTGTTTGTTTCAAATGTGCACGATTTAATTGCAACACTCGTTGTCGTTCTTTAGGAATGGTGTCTGATAATCGCGAAGACAAAATTAGATTCATTAGGGATGGCTTGAGTAAGGAGTCTTTAGATGATATATCTTTAACTCTTGAGACGCATCCCAGTGGATATGTTAATATAGCCATTCACAAATTACATACACAATTCCAAAGGAAAGACAACTGTTAAGTCTCGGGAATCTGACTCAAAAAGACCCTGTTTGCCAATTTATAAGAAAATTGGATGGGAAGCTTGTCCCTGACGCATAGACGTCAATCAAGCCGTTACTTTTCTTGTAAATATTATATCTCTTTGTCTTTTCTTAATAATTGTGATTTGTTTTGATGTTTTCTTTTATTTTTCTCCGACAGGATCCAGACCTTTTTGACTATCACGATATTAATTCGTTACTAATCGTCCTCTGGAAGATACTTGTGCTATTATTACTCACCCTTTTTCAGGTACTATAAATTCAGCCCGTCATTGCACTTTTGAAGGCATCCAGAGTTGAGAAAGAAATACATAAAAAATGGAAGCTACTTCAAGAAGACGAGTTGAAAATATCTGTGTGTTTTGCGGTAGTAGTGTTGGTACTAAACCACAATACGTAGAAGCAGCACAGGAATTGGGTCGAGTCTTAGCTGCAAGGAATATGCACTTAATATATGGCGGAGGAAATCTCGGACTTATGGGGATCGTTTCAAAGGCTGTATAGGAAGGATGCAGTAATGTTTTGGGAATCATTCCAAAACCCTTGGCAGAGGCAAATCTTATTGGATCATCAAACGAAGAGGAACTGATCGTGTCAGGTATGTCTGAACGACTGGTAGAAATGATTAACCGTGCTGATGCTTTTATCGCTTTGCCAGGTGGTTTGGGTACATTGGAGGAAATTTTTATAGTTCTATCTTGGGCGAACCTGAACATACACCAGAAACCGCTTGGATTGCTCAATGTTGATGGGTTTTATGATTTTCTTTGTGTGTTTCTTGATGATGCTCGGAGAAATGGGTTCGTGTCAAAACCTTTAAAAGAACTCCTCTTTACTGCCAGAACTGCTCCGGATCTAATAGACCAACTCATAGCCTATGAACCACAAGTTGACCCTATCCTTTCAAAGATAAATTGGTCCGAGGACGATCGTGGTAAGAGGCGTCGGATAAATCTGGATCTTAACCTTTAATTTCCTGTAGATTTCAGCTAACCAGGTACGACCTTCTTAACTCTCCTTTTACTGTTTAAGACATTGGGGACAATGTCTCATTTAGGTTTGGGGAGAGAATTAGTTAATTAGTACCTTGTTTTTAGTTTGTATGTTGTTTTTATTTTAGTCCAAATTTTTTCGAAAATACAAAAAAAAATTGAAAAATTTTCAAAAATTACAAAAATATTTTGCGTTTTTGTGTTTTGACTAAAAATGTGAAATTGGTAAGAGATAGCCGAGTAAGGAGTTTCCACTCCTGAGACGTATCTCAAACCTATTTCGAAACAAGTTAATTTTTGTTTATTTCCTTTTGAATTATTTAATTTGTGAATTCTCCATAAAACGGACTAAAATGGATCTTCATATGCTCAGTTGACAGATATTATCAACATATATAGTAACATACGGACATGAGCTAAAATTGAAAAGTTTGTAATATTCAGTGCTCTAGTTTAATTGGAGGAAACATCTCAAAAAAGTAATGGAGTAAAAAAAAAAAAAAAAAAAAAATTCCGAGATCCGGGTTATTAAGTCTGTAAGGGTGTTTTAACACCTAGTGCCCTAAAACCAACTGGTTTGGGAGTCACTGGCCCAAAGCTCGTTACATGGATCGAAGATGCTGCAAAAATATATATATCGGAAGTCTGAGTAATTAAGTCCGTAGGGGTGTCTTAACACCTGGTGCCCTAAAGCCAACTGGTTTGGGAGCCACCGACCCAACACTCGCTACATAGATGGAAGATTTTATAATAAAAAAAATAGAGAAAAAATCAGAAAAATGAAAAATTATTCCATTGCTCCAAAAAGGTGTGAAATCTAATAGAACTTTAGGACAAAAAATTACTCTCTTATCAACTACACTTATGACTGTTGTGGGCAAAAATAAATTGATTAATATTTTGTTGGCCTGTATATGAAGAATGGTAAAAATAATCGGAGAATTTACTTATTCAGTAATTTAAAATAAACAAACCAAATAGTAACTTGGAGTAAAGTTTCACCTGATTAGTCACTAACATCTTTATTCTCTTTTCGCTTGTCTTTTTGCTATTGTGTGCATTAGTTTTAACTAATTTTTTTACTTTTGTAAAAATGTTTGTGGGTATCATTGCTGTAAACCCTCACGAGACTACAACTCGTCCACTAGGGACACCTAGGGGTTTAAAGGCTTGTTGCATATGCTAAATGCAATCGTGATCCCTACGAAAGTGGCTTAGTAAATTTTATATTCATGTTATTTTTATGTTTTGCTCGAGGACTAGCAAAATGTTAGGTTTGGGGGTGTGATGAGTGGTATTTATATCACTATTTCCCACTCAATTAACTTAATATTTTGTATAGTTTCGTGAGTTTGTGAACGTTTTGATGCATTTGGTGTTATTTTGCAGATAAATAAAGTTTGGAAAGCATTGGAGGCAATTTGGGGCAAAAACGGACAAAAATGCGTCAACAGGGATATTTTGATCTTAATCGCGTCGCGACGCCAAGACTTACGCGTCGCGACGTCTAAAATGCGCCGAACAGTGCTAACGTGCGCCGGGTCCACAAATCAGAATCTGAGAAAAGTTTGACTTTACTAAAATGCGCCGTGCCACGTGTCACCATCACAGCCGATCTGCTAAAATGCGCCTTGCCACGTGTCAGCATCCTACGGTGCCGACAGTCACCATCGCCACGTGTGCCACGTGTCACTCCAGGTCATCTCCATGTCATCAGCCACGTCAGCAAGTCAACATCGCCACCTCACCGCCACGTCATCGTCAGCCAATCAGAAGCTGACACGTGTCAGAATTCTATGGTGCCGACAGTCTCTTTCCCACGTGTCGCCACGTCACCGCCACATCACCGCCACGTCAGCGCCACGTCAGCATCAATTATTGAATATCCTATCCTTATCTGACACGTGGCGGATAAGAATCTCAGCGACCAATCAGAAGCCGCCACGTGTCACAATAATTGAAGCCCAACCACTTTGCCACGTGTCACCTTATCAGCTTATCCAGAATCTTCAAACCAGCAAACCAGAGCGTGCCACGTCGACAAACCTGGCGTAGCGACGCGAGGTCCTGGGTCGCGACGCCAGAAACCGAATTTTTTGCCTATAAATAGAGCGCGAAACGTCAGAATTCAGTGCACCACTCTCTCTCTTATAATCTTTCTAAAGAGAGAGTTTCTCTCTCTACTTCTTTCTTTTAATTTTTGTTTGTTTAGTTTTTAGTTTTGTAATTAATTTTAATTACGTTTTGTTATATAGTAATTTAATTTTTACTTTTTACTTTTTACAGTTTTTATTATTTACCATGAGGAGGTAACTCCCCCAGCTAGGGTGAAAGGTAATTCTTTTACTGTTACTATTTAGATTAATCTCCCTTAAAAATAATATATTCACTATTTAAAATATTGACTTAAAAAGGACCGCCAGATTGGTCGGTTGGTAATTCATTTTAATCTGATTTAAACCTGACTAATAAAGGATACCGCCAGATTGGTCGGTTGGTAATTTAATTTTGGTTCCGCCTTTATGGCTGGTTGGACTTAATTTGACTTAATCAGGTTACCGCCTATATGGCTGGTTGGAAAAAGAATCACAAGTTTATATATTATTTTATGGGAGATATCTAAATTAGTAGTAGTAAAAGAAATTCCTTTTACCTTAGCATTTTATTTTATTGTAATTTACTTTTCAGTATTTACTTTACCGCATTTTTATTTTATGTCTTTTATTTCAAGTTTTTACTAGCCCTAGTTATGTGTTGTAACTAAATAGTTATCTGGGGTATTGATGAAATCCAATATCACCGTTTTATAAGGGTTAGATTATAGCTTGGGTAATATAAAGATTTATTTATTGAGTCTTAAACTTAATGCTTTTTCATTAATTGGCCATTAATAAAATTGATCTGGTAAATCTAAAATGAACTAGACATAGGGATTTTAGGTTTCAGCCTTAGACTCAATAGCCCACGATCTTCCTTGAGGATAGATAACCCTTTAATAGATTTCCTTACAGGATAGGAATATACCTGTCGGGCGGGGGTAGCCATAATTGGGACTTAAACTTAATGAATCCAGATAATTTGGTTGACATAGAAATATGGTTCAATTGGGTTAAACTGGGTATTTGTGTCTGACCATCGACAGAGGCTTACACATAATTTAGTGTTCCAGGTTAATAAATCAATATATTACCCAACTTTAAGATAATCACTTCATCTTTAAATGATATTGGAAGAAATCACAACCCTAGATAGTTTTTAATATTGAATTTTCTTAAAACCTATTTTCGACAATTTTATTTACATGTTTTTAAATTTAGAATCATCACCATTTCAAATCAATCAATCAACCTGTTAGATACTAGTAATCATTTGACCTCATAAAATTAATAGATTATATATTAAGTCCTTGTGGGATCGATATTTTTATACTACTTGAACGATACGTGCGCTTGCGTTATACGTGTGTGTTTACGCCGGTCAACAGGTTCTGTGTACGCCTTTTCTGGATTTATTGAGAATCGTAGTGTATTGGGTGTGATGACAAGATGGAAGTATCACTTCAGTCATATAGAGATGAAGATCACGCAGGGATACAGAACTGGTACTCTAATTGGTTGCAACCATCAGGATAATATGAAATGGTCATGATTATCCAATTAAAGAGACTAGTTGCTTGTAATCCGATATATGATTCGTACGGGGCAGACACTATTCCAGCCTCAGGCCTTGCATGTGACATCAGATACTGGATCGCAATACGTAATACTACGTATAATACGCCTGACAAAGATTATATATTCCATTAAGAATATTTCTGGAGAATTGGATAGGCACGGTGCTTTGCTAGAAGCCAACCATGTCTCGTAAATCGGTAAAAATATAGTCGAGGTACGTACGTGTTCGGATAGTCCGAATTACTGCCAACATATCCAGGGATCTCTTGGGTCGCTTCCTGAAGATTCACCGATGACGTATGATTCGAGCATAATTAATCTGGGATTAATTACGGAGAGATTTTATCTAGGATAAAATACTATTTGAAGAGAGAGAATGATTAATTTGAAATTAATCGATTAAATAATATATTCGATATATTAAACGAAATTAGATTTCGACGCGGAATTAAAATTGGATTTTAATTCGGGCAAACAAATTAGTTTAGAATTAATTCACGAGCGACGTGAATAGTAATTTTGCTTGGCATAATTATTTAATTAAATTTGATTTAATTACGTCGCAACGGAAAATTTGTTAATTCAGAATTAGCGAACCCGAGCCCGGGATGTGTTGCGGGCCCACTCGGATTTTGAATCAAGTGGGGCCCATATGTCACCTCACTTGTCACATCACCTGTCACTTTAATTACTTTTTGGTGATGGGTTTTGGTGAAGGCATGATGATGACTTGTAAAACACATTTGTGTATAATGGTGGAAGACTTTTACCAATGTTTGGTATATCTTTATTTTGATTTTTGAAATCAATTAACACAAGTCATTCACTCATTCACTCTCTCTCCCTCACGGTTTCACCAAGAAAATACACTCTCCCTTTTTTTTTCCTCTCAATTGCCGAGAGTTGCAAGGAGAAGAAAGAAGAATTGTTGCAATATTTTAAGTGCTAGCACACAGAAGGAATCATCCAAGGTGATAGGGAAACCATCCCAAAAGCTTGGAATCAAAGGAAAAAGCTTGGAGCTTGGATCTTGGATCTTGGCCGAAAACTTGGAGCAAAATTTTTTTTTGTTTGACGCATCCTAAATCTATTCAATGTAAGTATGATTCCGCCATACTTTACTTTTGTATTCACAATTTTCCATTGCTTATATGATCTTGGATAATGTCTTAGAGACCAACAACTCCAATTATGGCTACCCCCGCCCGACATGTATATTTTTATCCTGTAAGAAAATCTATTAAAGGGTTATCTATCCTCAAGGAAGATCGTGGGTTATTGAGTCTATGGTTTAAACCTAAAATCCATTTTCCAATTCATTTTAAGTTTACCAAATCAATCTTATTAATGGCCAGTTAATAAGAAGCATTAAGCTTAAGACTCAAAAAAATAAACATTTATATTACCCAAACTGTAAATTAACCCCTTATAAACTGGTGATATTGGAATTCATCACAACCCTAGATAATAGGCTTAGTTACGACACATATTTACGGGTAGTAAAAGCTTAAATAAAATAAAAGACATAAAGTAAAATGCTGGAAATTAAATGCTGAAAGTAAATGCTGAAAGTAAATTACTGAAAATTAAATAAAGTAAAAGTACAATAAAAGAAAATGCTGAGGTAAAAAGATCCACTTTTATTACTTCTATTTTAGATATCTCCCTTAATATAATATATTAACTTTGCATGATAATTACACCCAGCCATATAGGCGGTATCCAGATTAAGTCAAATTAATAATTAATTAGCAACCGACCAATTAGGCGGTATCCAGTTTAGTCAGGTTAAAACCAATTTCAATATTACCAACCGACCATAAGACGGTATCTTCATTAAGTCACGTTTTAACTAGTTTATATATTATATTTAAGGGAGATTAATCTAAATATTAGTAATAAAATTTTTACCTTTTACCCCAGCAAGGGTGAGTTACCTCCTCATTACTGAAAAGTAAATTGCTGAAAAGTAAAGAAAGGAAAGTATTGTGCGTAAAAGTAAATTACAGAAAGTAAAGACTGAAAAGTAAAGAAAAGAAAATGCGAAAGCTGAAATTAAATACTGAAAGCTGTAAATAAACAAGCAAGATACAATCTTCTTAGTATTCTTAAGGAATTACATAGAAGAATGTATGAATTTACAAATGAAATGGCTTGGTATTTATAGGCAAAATTTTGCCTCCACCAAATCCATTATTAAATTCTCTACCAAATCCATTATTAATTGTTCCACCAAATCCATTATTAATTCTCCACTAATTGCTATCATGTTTGGTGGGAGTTTGAATATTTTTATTTTTTATTTATTTATTTAATTTTTTGATTTGAAAATGACTTTAATAATTACACATAACACACTTCGTATGTTTCATCAATTTCGGTCATGAAACATTCAGAATTTAAAATAATTTTTTCTTCACCGTTGTAGATATTTGAGTCTTCTTTAATCTGGAACTTGAATCAGCTCAATCCGATATCGGAATAAAAGGGTATGCCCAAAATACGACAATTGCGCAAAATTAGAATTTCCGAAACTATACTTCCTTAGAACGCCCTTTCAAGTTTCCAATCTCCAAAATTAATATGTCAAGTCCAATTTTTGCCCTTATTTGACCCAAATTTTGTCATAAATGATTCCACTGAGTCACAACATTATTTTATCTGCAAAATAAACTAAAACACATCAAAATGTTCATCAAACCCGAGAAACTAAACAAAATATTAAGTAAAAGAGGCCATAAATATTGATATATTTTCCGCTCATCACACCCCCAAACCTAACATTTTGCTAGTCCTCGAGCAAAACAACAGAATAAAATACAAGAAATAATTAAAATTAAACCAAGCCACTTTCGTAGGGATCACAGTTGCATTTAGCATATGCAACAAGCCTTTAAACCCCTAGGTGGCCCTAGTGGACGAGTTGTAGTCTCGTGAGGGCTTACATAAACGATACCCATAAAATTTTGATAAAAGTAAAAAGATAGTAAAACTAATACACACAAAAATAAAAAGACAAGAGAAATAGAATAAAGAAGTTAGTGACTAAACAGGTGAAACTTCTTATCTAAGTTAATAATTGTTTTCTTTCTTTCTAGATTACTAAATAAGTGAATTCTCCGATTATTTTTTACCATTCTTCATATACACAGCCAACAAAATATTAATAAACTCCTTTTGCCCACAATAGTCACAAGTGCAGTTGAGAAGAAAGTAATATTTATGTCCTAAAGTTATATCAGAATTCACACCTTTTTTAAAGCAATGAAATATCTTCCATCCATGTAACGAGCTTTGGGTCAGTGACTCCCAAACCAGTTGGCTTTAGGACACTAGGTGTTAAGTCACCCATACGGACTTAATAACTCAGACTTCCGATATATATTTTTACAACATCTTCGATCCATGTAGCGAGCTTTGGGTCAGTGACTCTCAAACCAGTTGGCTTTAAGGCGCTAGGTGTTAAAACACCCCTACGGACTTAATAACTCGGATCTCGAACGTTGTTTTTTTTCTTTTTTTTTATCCCATCGCTTTTTTTAGGTGCTTCCTCAATTTAAACTAGAGCACTGAATATTACAAACTTTTCAATTACATATCATGTTCGTATGTTACCATGCATACTGATAATATCTTTCAACTGAGCATATGAAGATCCATTTTAGTTAGTTTTATGGAGAATTCACAAATTAAATAATTCAAAAGGAAATAAACAAAAATTAACTTGTTTTGAAATAGGTTGAGATACGTCTCAGGAGTGTAAATTCCTTACTCGGTTATCTCTTACACCAATTTCACCCGATTAATCAAATTAAAAACACAAAAAAAAATATTTGATTTTTGTAAAAAAAATTTGAATTATTTTCAAAAATTTTAAACTAAAAAATAAAAAAAAATAAAAACAAGATACTAGTCAACTATTCCCCTCCCCCAAACCTAAATGAGACATTATCCCCAATGTCTTAAAAAGTAGAAGAGAAGTTTAGAAACAGTACCTGGTTAGCTGATTTTCTACATCTAGAAGAGAAATTTAAAGGATAAGATCCAGATTAATCCTTCGTTTCTTACGATCATTATCAGATCAGTTAATCTTGGAAATGATAGGGTCAATTTGTGGTTCAAAGACTAAGATTTGGTCAATTAAATCCGGGGCAGTTCTGGCAGTAAAGAAGAGATCTTTTACAAGTTTTGACACGAACCCATATCTCCGGGCATCATCAAGAAACACAAAAAGAAAATCATAAAATCCGTCAGCGTTATACAGTCCAAGTGGTTTCAGGTGTATGTTCAGGTTCGCCCAAGATAGTACTGTAAAAATTTCCTCCATTATGCCCAAGCCACCTGGCAAAGCAATAAATACATCAGCACGGTTAATCATTTCCACCAGTCATTCAGACAAACCTGACACGATCAGTTCCTCTCCGTTTGATGGACCTATTACATTCGCCTCCGCCAAGGGTTTTGGGATAATTCCCAATACTTGACTGCCTCCTTCCTGTATGGCCTTTGAAACGATCCCTATTAGTCCAAGATTTCCACCGCCATATACTAAGTGCATATTCCTTTCAGATAAGACTCGACCCAATTCTTGTGCTGTTGCTACGTATTGTGGCTTAGTACCAACACTAGTACCGCAAAACACACAGATTTTTTCAACTCGTCTTCTTGAAGTAGCTTCCATTTTTACCTGGATGCCTTCAAAAGTGCAATGATGAGTTGAATTTATAACACCTGAAAAAGGTGAGTAAAAATAATTGCACTAGTACCTGCCAGATGACAATTATTAGTTAAACAGTAAAATAAATTGTGAAAGATCAAAAATATCTGGATCCTGTCGGAGAAAATAAAAGAAAATAGCAAAAAAATTCAAAATTATTAGGATAAGACAAAGAGATAATATTTACAATAAAGTAAAAGCTTGAATGACGTCTATGAGTCAGGGACAAGCTTCTCATCCAATTTTCTTATAAATTGGAAAACAATGTCTTTTTTAATTAGATTCCCGAGACTTAACTGTTTTATTTCTTTTCAGAATTGTGTATATAACATGCGAATTTCATGATATACATATCCATTGGGATGCGTCTCAAGAGTTTTGGATATGTCATCCAAAGACTCATTACTCAAGCCATCCCTAATGAAATTAATCTTATCTTCACGGTTATCAGACACCATTCCCAAAGAACGACAACGAGTATTACATGTCATACGAGTACATTTATAACAAACACCCATTCTTTTAGCTCTTCTTTTTTTAGCATAGGTGCTTCTTCCTAAACCAGACAGATGTGAAATAAAAGAGTCAGAAGACTCACCTGCCAATCGGACTCGTTCTTCAATAATCCAACGAATGTCAGTAGGAATACCCTTGATCATCAGCAGTCTCATTCGTTTCAAGCGAGCTTTGTAGACTTTCATCAAAGAATTTTGAGGGAGATAAGAAAATTGCTTGTGAAGATTTGCGAGAACTTTTTCCATACTGAAATCTGACTTTACCTACATAAATTAAACACACAAAAAAAACACATCAAATCACAATATATACAAAAATTGCATGGGTTGCCTCTATGCTAGCGCTAAATTTAACGTCGTCAACTAGACATGACTGCCCGAACATTATGCTAGATCTGAAAATGTGACACTTTCTTTTTGTCGCTCAAATGATTCTCCCATGTAGTGCTTGACATGCTTGTTTTTAACCTTGAATGTTTTATTGGAGTCGGGATCATATATCTCAACAGCTCTATTTGGTAAAACTTGGGTGATTAAGAATGGTCCTGACCACCGTGATTTTGGCTTCCATGGGAAGAGTTTCAATCTTGATTTGTTTAACAGTACCCTCTCCCCTGGTTCTAGTTGTATGCGCACTAACTTCTCATCATGTCTCTTCTTGCCCTTTTCTTTGTACAGTTTGGCATTCTCAAAAGGCTGTAGGTGAAATTCCTCAAATTCATTGAACTGGTGGAACTGTATTGTTGGACAATTATGACCCATAGCATCACTATTTGTAAAAGACATGCTGTTCTTTGTACAAATTAACTATGTGACAAAGGAAATTGCTCTTTTATCATTATGTAATTGGATTACTTGGATATATAAATGATAAAAGTCCATATGATTAGTACCGGATTAATAAGATATGAGATAGTATTAATCCACGAAAGGTTTAATCATTAAATATCCCTAGTCGTAGTATTATAGAGACTGGACATCGATAATGCGGAATAGGCTAGTATTACACTTGTGCGCGTTATGAAAGCTTAACGGCATAATTCTCATATATTAAATATTGGATACTTATGCAAGTCTGATAAGAGGTTCTGTTAGCCGTTGGACCGGGAACAGCTTCGCTCTGGATAGACCCATCGGAATCCCATTGGTAGTATGACTATGTGTCTATGGGAATCCGAATCATGGTAGGTGTATGTGGTCTTAACTTGAGACTTGCATCGCTAATACTTGCGACAATCAGTATACTTTGGTTTTAGTCATCCAGAGCTTTAACAGGTTCTGTGTACGCCTCTTCTGGGTATACTGAGAATCATAGTGTATTGGGTGTGATGTCAAGATGGAAGTATCACTTCAGTCATATGGAGATGATGATCATGCAGGATACAGAACTAGTACTCTTAAATGCTGCAGCTATCGGGATAGTATGACTAGGTCATGATTATCCGATTACAGAGACTAGTTGCTAGTGATCCGATATATGCTTCGTACGGGGCAGACACAATTCCAGCCATAAGCCTAGCATGTGACATCCGATACTGGATTGTAATACGCAGTACATTGTATACTATGCCTGATACAGATTATATATTATTCATTGAATATTTCTGGAGAATTGGGTAGGCACGGTGCTTTGCCAGAAGCCAACCATGTCTTGTAAATCGGTAAGAACGTGGTACGGGGTATGCACGTGTTTGGATAGTCCGATAACCGTATTTACTACCAACATATCCAGGGATCTCTTGGGTCAGTTCCCAAAGATTCACCGATGACATTTCACTCGAACAAAATTAATCTGGGATTAATTAAGAGAGAGAAAATTAATCTGGGATTAATTACGGCAAGAATTAATCTGGGATTAATTATGAGACTGAAAATTAATCTGGGATTAATTGCATCAAGAATTTATTTGGGATTAAATTCGGCTGGAAGAGAGAACGTGATTAATTTGGAATTAATCGGCAAAATAAATTTAATAGTTAAATTGGATTTTACTATTTAATTTATTTAAATTGGGCTAAAATAATATATCATATATATTAATTGAAATTTCTCATCCGATAAAAGTGAGTATTTCCGCAACTCCATTTGATTTATTCACACACATATCATGTTTAGAGACCTTGGGCATGTCTATGACACTAACATGTTTCTCTTCTGTTGCTTGTAGTGCAATAATAAGCTTTTTCAGTGCGCAGTACACTTTATCTTCAGGCTCCACAAACAGTTGACATGATTTAAGTTTGTCAGTAGAACTTTACATTGCATTGGAGTTCTAGATGGTACTATATATCACATCAAGTCTGAAACATTCCTCCTTATTTTCGTCATCCGGGAAATTCATGGCTTTGAAAAAATTGAATGTTACTTCTTGGTCCTATACCCTCATGGTTAGTTCTCCTTTTTGTACATCAATAATGATTCGACCTGTAGCCAAGAATGGTCTTCCGAGGATGATCGGCATGTCTTCGTCTTCCTCCATATCAAGGATAATCAAATCTTCTGGGAAAATAAATTTGTCAACTTTGACCAGCACATCTTCAACTACACCTCTCGGAAATACGAGCATTCTATCAGCAAGTTGTAGAGAGACTGAGATAGGCATTGTTTCTCCAATCTGTAATTTTCTGTAAATAGAAAAAGGCATCAAGTTAACACTTACACCTAAATCGCACAAAGCCTTACCGAAGTCATGTTCTCCTATGGTGCAAGGAATAGTGAAACTGCCAGGATCTTTCAACTTTGGGGGAAGCTTCCTCTGAATGATTGCGCTGCATTCTTCTGATATTGCTACTGTCTCGTAATCTCCCAATCCTCATTTTCGTGAAAGAATGTCTTTCATGAATTTGATATAGCTGGGCATTTGTTCCAACGCTTCTGCAAATGGAATGTTGATATGCAGCTTTTTGAAGATCTCCATGAATCGAGAAAACTGCCTGTCTAGTTTATTCTTCTGGAGACACTATGGAAAAAGGTATAGGTATAGTGATTATTTCTTGATCTTTTTCCTTTGCTTCTTTTTCCTCCATCTGTGGAATTGCTTCACTGCTTTCTTTTGGAACTTCCTCAACAGTTTCCTTGACTCCAACATTTTTTTTAATTTTAGTACCGCTTTTTAATATGATGGCATGACATTGCTCTTTCCCCATGTTCCTCGGATTTGGTTCAGTGTTGCTATGAAGGTTACCTGGCGGTCTATAACTCTGAGCATTGGCCAGTTGTCCAATTTGATTCTCCAGTGCTTTAATAGAAGCATATTGACTTTGAATTAATGTTGCTTGGGATTGAAACAAATCATCATACCTAGCTGTTTGAGAGTCGTGTTTTGCTTCTATCTTTTTCAAGTGGGTCAACACTTCTGTTATTCCTGTTTCTTTGTCATACTTCTGGCCTTTGTTTTTCTTTGGGAATCCGGGTGGTGGATTGTTCATTTGCCCTGAATTGTTATTCCATGCGAAATTGGGATGATTCCTCCACCATGGGTTGTAGGTGTTGGAATATGGATTGTTCCACTGTCTGTTGAAATTGTTGACATAATTCACTGTCTCTTTATGTTGGTTTGGCTCTGGTGCTCCTCTATATGGTGAACTTGTGGATCCAGTATTAACTTGCATGCTGAGAGTTTCAATGAAATTACATATCTGATTCAGTTTGGCATTCACTGCAGTGTTGGATCCAACTTCATAAATTCCAGCAATTCATTGGATCAAGCTCATTTCTGTTGGCCACACGGAATTATTGTTGGCCATTTCTTCAATTAGGTCACAGGCTTGATCTTCTTCTTTTTCCATTAGCGCTCCTCCAGCAGCATCATCAATTCATTATTCCAGAAAGTCCATTGTAAAAGGTTTGAACTTGTAGTCATTTTGCAATCTCATGGTGATGACATTTCCGGAGTAAATCTTTGAATCTTTCCCAAGCTTTGCAGAGGGATTCTGAATCTTGTTGCACAAAGGATGTGATATCATTCCTCAACTTTGCAGTTCTGGCTAGTGGAAAGTACTTTGCAAGGAATTTGGTGTCTAGAGTGTTCCAAGTTGTGATGGAACCTGCTGGTAATGAATATAGCCAAGCCTTAGCTCTGTCTTTTAAAGAATATGGAAAAACACACAATCTCATTACTTCTTCAGCTGCTCGGTTGTAATTGAAAGTACCACAAACTTCCAGGAAGTTGCTGATGTGGGCATTAGGATCTTCAGTTGCGTTCCCCCCAAACTGAACTGATTGCTGAATTATCTGAATGTCTGTTTTGATGTCACATGCATTTGTTAGAAAGGGAGGAAGTATAATACAGGAAATGAGTCCTTCAACCACCGAAATGGTTCTGTCTCGAATAAGAATTGGTGGTGCAACTTCTAGAGGTTCATGTTCCATGTTGATGATTGCTTCTGGCATTCTCGCTTTTCCCTTCTCAATTGTCTGATGGTTATTTCAATCTCTGGGTCAAGAGTTCGGATTTCAAAGCTTCTGGTTCGTCTCACGTAGTTTCTGAGAACCTGAAACACAAGAAAACATAAATAATAAGTAAAAGGAAATTAGATACAAGTAAAGGTATCTAACTCCAAAACTAATAGTGGAAGATAAATAAGTCCCCGGCAACGGCGCCAAAAACTTGACCGGTGTGTAATCACACGCGTATAATGCAAGCGCACATATCATTCAAGTAGTATAAAAAGTATCGATCCCACGGGGACTTAATACCAAAACTATTAATTTATGAAGCCAAATGTTTACAAGTATCTAATGGATTGATTGTTTGATTGGGTGGTGACTTTAAACTTAAAACAGAAAATAAATTGTGCAAAAGGAATTTGAGGAAAATTCAATATTATTAAACTATCCAGGGTTGTGAATCTTTCCAATATCTTTTTAAAAGATGAAGTGGTTATTTTACGTTTGTGTAATATATCGATTTATTAACCTGGAACATGATATTATGCAAAAGCCTCTTTCGATGGTCAGATACAAATACCCACTGAAACTTAATTAATCATATTCCTATGTCAACCAAGTTATCTGAATTCATTAAGATTAAGTTCCAATTATGACTAACCCCGCCCGACAAGTATATTCTTATCCTGTAAGGTTATCTATTAAAGGGTTATCTATCCTCAAGGAAGATCGTGGGCTATTGAGTCTATGGTTTAAACCTAAAATCCCTTTTCCAAATTCATTTTAAGTTTACCAAATCAATCTTATTAATGGCTAGTTAACAAGAAGCATTAAACTTAAGACTCAATAAATAAACATTTATATTACCTCAACTGTAAATTAACCCCTTATAAACCAGTGATATTGGAATTCATCACAGCCCCAGATAATTGGCTTAGTTACGACACATATCTACGGGTAGTAAAAGCTTAAATAAAATAACAGACATAAAATAAATTGCTAGAAATTAAATGTTGAAAAGTAAATGCTGAAAGTAAATTGCTGAAAAGTAAATGCTGAAAGAAAATTACTGAAAAGTAAATAAAGTAAAAGTACAATAAAAGAAAATATTGAGGTAAAAAAATCCACTTTTATTACTTCTATTTTAGATATCTCCCTTAATATAATATATTAACTTTGCATGATAATTACCAACCAGCCATATAGGCGGTATCCAGATTAAGTCAAATTAATAATTAATTACCAACCGATCAATTAGGCGGTATCCAGTTTAGTCAGGTTAAAACCAATTTCAATATTTACCAACCGACCATAAGGCGGTATCCTCATTAAATCACGTTTTAACTAGTTTATATATTATATTTAAGGGAGATTAATCTAAATATTAGTAATAAAAGTTTTACCTTTTACCCCAGCAAGGGCGAGTTACCTCCTCATTACTGAAAAGTAAATTGCTGAAAAGTGAAGAAAAGAAAGTATTGTGCGTAAAAGTAAATTACAGAAAGTAAAGACTGAAAAGTAAAGAAAAGAAAGTGCGAAAGCTGAATTAAATACTGAAAGCTGTAAATAAACAAGCAAGATACAATCTTCTTAGTATTCTTAAGGAATTACGTAGAAGAATGTATGAATTTACAAATGAAATGGCTTGGTATTTGTAGGTAAAATTTTGCCTCCACCAAATCCATTATTAAATGCTCCACCAAATCCATTATTAATTGCTCAACCAAATCCATTATTAAATGCTCCACCAAATCCATTATTAATTGCTCAACCAAATCCATTATTAATTACTCCACTAATTTCTCCCCTAATTGCTCCACTAATTGCTATCATGTTTGGTGGGAGTTTGACTATTTTTATTTATTTATTTATTTATTTATTTATTTGCTTTGAAATGACTTTAATAATTACACATAACACACTTACGTATATTTCATCAATTTCGGTCATGAAAAATTCAGAATTCGAAATTATTTGCTCAATCCGATATCGGAGTAAAAGGTTATGCCCAAAATACGACAATTGCACAAAATTGGAATTTCCGAAATTGTACTTCGTTAGAACGCCCTTTCAAGTTTCCAATCTCCAAAATTAATATGCCAAGTCCAAATTTTGCCCTTATTTGACCCATATTTCGTCCTAAATAATTCCATTGAGTCCCAACAATATTTTATCTGCAAAATAAACTAAAACACATCAAAACGTTCATCAAACCCGAGAAACTAAACAAAATATTAAGTAAAAGGGGCGATAAATATTGATATATTTTCCGCTCATCACTTATGGAGCCTATTGTAGACTCAGATAAGCTTTCCGGAAAATTATGTTCTCTAATTTTGATACAGTCAGATTGTCTTATTTTATCAAAGCATAGAGAATACGTATTTGTCACTAGGGTTAGTGGGAGCGTACAAATTTCTTTCTAGTATTACATATCCTGAGTCTTCTTTTCTCCGTGGAAGCAGTAGGAGTAGTCTCTGTTATATTTGATATAAAGTTTCATATATGATATAAAACTAAGAGATTTATGAGATACTCTCATTAGTCGCATATTAGATATGATCAAATAAAGGACACAGTAAGACTATCTGTATGACAGTTAGTATAACTGTTGACAGTTAACGTGACTTTTATATATATATTATATATATATATTATATATAGTATTCATCTTTCGTAAATGATGATTCCTTTGTCGAAAGAGAGACTGATTAGAATGTCTAGTCAATCTTATGCATCATAGGATTATGGCATAATGAATATTGTATTATGTAAGATTAAAGATATCAATTTAATCGTAATTGTTACGATTTATTTTGATATACATTAGACCATATGGTGTGTCTTGAAACATATTCTTTGTGGTCTTTGAGATATTAAGAATGAGTTTATTATTCATGGAGAATTTAGTCAGCAACCATAAGGTCAGATTAGATTTGATTCTAATTATGACATTAGATGGTCTATGTCATATAAAGTCAAAAAAGATGCAGTAGGAGTGTCACCGTTGATTCTACTAAACTACTGGAATCAGTTACAACTTATGAAGTATTGACTTATGAAGTTGCATAGTGACCATATAGATTAGAAGTTTTCAAATTAGTATAGTGCTTGCGGTTGTCTCATAGAACTTGGATTTGATCTCTAAATACATAGATAACTCAGAAGCTATAGCACATAACTGATATAGCGTCTGATTCATATTGATGTAGAATTTGGATTCTGCAAAATATGAATGATACTGGCTAAGGAAAATGGTTGGGTTTGTTGGACAGACTCGATTTGTTAAGCGGACTTACTCATTGTTGCCTACCTCTTGAGTGTCAGGTGAGCTCTTGAGGACCACGGTATGTGATACACATTGAGATGTGTATATGATACTGTGGATTGGCACTAGAGCAAATGGGAGAAATTATTATGGTTGGTGCTCAGAGTACCAATCCGGATCATATTTATGTCCGATTCATAAATACGAACAATTCTGTTTTCCATAATATTACTAATTTAATGGTAGCACCCATGTCTTTTATACACTTATTCGATCTAATTACGATAAGATATCTGATTATGATTAGATCGAAACTAAATATGATTTAGCGACACGTGTATATTAGACAAAGACCCTAGGATTTACAATATAGTGCGCAGTTACAACATAGTTTGTAATTGACATTGGGAAGCGCACTATAATATGTATATCCTTAAATAAATTTACTGGTCAAGATTTTCTAATATGGGTCAGTTAGTAAAATCTGCTGAGACCAGTACATGTTGTATATCGTGACTTGGTCCGATGGTTTATCCTAATAAACCATGTGTCTTAGGAGACTCGTATAGACATGTAGGTGTTTATTTGATAAGACGCTGAACGACTCACTGAAGATTTCCTAATAGATGGTACACCAACGTCAATAGGAATCTTCTCGAGTTGAGCGAGCATAGTGGTCCTTCGACTTGAGATACCACCGTGGGATATATGAGATATCCTCCACACTTTGATGGCAGTCACATCATCGATCTATTTAGATCAGACCTCCGCATGTTCGTTGGGTGTGGATTGATGCTCATGATATCCAGTGTGTATTAAGATAGGATCTGTCAGTCCTGTGTACAGGGCATAGACATCCTCACGTATTTACGATCTAGTAAATACATGGTCGTGGTATAACTTCGGAAATCAGTTCCGAGTGTTATTTAGAGATCGTAAATTGAAAGTCGACCATATTATACTGAACGGGTTTGACGTTGTTATCTATACCCCAGGTATAATATGGATAGCCTATAACAGATGGATTATACGTATGCAATGACCTCGACTTGCATAGTTTAGCGAGATTATCTGTGGTCCTCATAATTCATGAGTGGGTAAATTAATGACACGAAATTGGATTTGGTGAGGGATAAACCTAAACTTATAGAGTCCCACATTATAAAGTGTACTCGTAGAGCACTTGGACAACGCTATATGAATAATACAGATTATTCATAATACTTCATCGGATTAAATGAGTTAATTCGAATCGTTTAATCGGTTAACGATAACACATGCATTATGAGATTTTTGCCAATCGTAATTATTATGTATCAAATACAAATACATAATAAAACTAAGAAGAAAAATCAAGAAATAAAACTATTCGTCAAATGAGATTTTGACACATGCCATAAATATATGTATTTGTTATTTATTGTAAATAAAAATATATATAATAATAATAATTATATTAATTGATTATTTGAATATTTAATTGTTAAATATTTAATTGATTAATAATAAACTTTTTTTCATAAATGTTATGAAATTTATAAAATTATTATTTGAACACATGGCATGAATTTATTAAGCTAAATTTGTGTCAATTTGATTGGCCACCAAAAAGCTTAATATTAATTTAATTAGATTAAATTGGTAATTTGCCAAAAATACCCCTATAGGTCGGTTTCAATCATTTTTAAAAGAAAAAAAATTTTGTTTCCTTCATCTTATTCTCTCTATGGCCGAATACATAACCTAAAAAAGCTCTCAAATGGTTTTTGATGAATCAAAGTGGAGAAAGAAGAAAAATCAAGAAATAAAACTAAGAAATAATATGATTAAAGGTAATTCTAAAATCCTTAAGCTTGGAAAATTATGTTTCTTGTTTCTTGATGATATAGTGATATCTAAGGTTTCTTCTTTTCCATAATGTTTGGGGCTTTTGGTTGTGGATGATGAATTGGAAGCTAATGAAGCATGTGTGAAGTATTTGGATAGAAGTAGTGTAATTAGTGTCCAAATTAGTCATTTGATGACATGTTGTCATTCTAGAGTGTTATGACCACTCTTATAATGCCTATAATTATTCTTGGGTGATTCATATGTGGTGACTTGAATTGGTGTTGAAATTAATTTGATTAATGTTGAAAAATTGGATTTAAACATGAAATTTGGGATTTTCCATTTCTGGATCAAATCTGAATAAACTGGAAATTTTTTGAAGAATTTGATGTCATATGAATGTATTGGATTGTTTTGGGAGTTGGAACAATTGCCGGATAGTGTTTTGGAGTTGAAATAAGCGAAAACGGTAAAAAAACAACATTACCGAGTGACTTTTGAGCCAACCGGGTGAAGACTGTACAAAGAGAGAGTTCGTCATTGTTCAGGCAGCCCATGAACTTCCCCACTATTGGGGCTGACCTGTGCAGTCCCCATAAGTGTTGGGTGGTCGGTTTAGTCAAAAATGTGTTTTGCGTCATTTTACCGAAAAATATTTTTCGTAAAAGTTTCACGACGTTTCCTTTATATTTATGTCGCTATTTGATAACAAATAAATTGGTTTAAGTGAAATATGAATAAATTATTCATATTATATATTGAATAATATTTGAAAATTTGAATAAGTTTTAAAATTACGATTTCGCCCGAACCGCGCTTCTGCTGCACCCATCGCCCCAACCCCAACAAAGCATCTGCTAGAAAGAGTGGGACGTTTCCTATCTGTTGGGGTTGGTGCTCAGAGCGCCAATTCCCGGTTGTATTTCTGTTGAATACTTTTGTAAAACATTATTATTATGAATAATATATGCAGTTTCTATAATATACTCTATCTTTCTATATGGTAAAGACGTAATGACCCTAGAATGATTAGTCATGATACAGTTGCAAAAGCGTCGCAACGGACATTGAGATGTATCATGACGTTATCATTCTCAGACAGTTCCTGGTCAAGGTTTACATTACTTGGTCAGTATAGTAAACCCGTTGAGACCGGTACATGTCGTATACTGGAATATATGATTCCAATGGTTTCTCAATGAACCATAAGTCTTGGAGACTAGTATAGACGTGTAGGTGTTTATAGCGGATAAACACTGAACGACTCATCGAAGATTCTTAATGGATGGTACACCAGCGTCAATAAGAATCTTCTTGGGTTGAGTAGCACTTGTGATTCTTAGACTTGAGATGACATTGTGGGCACATGAGACATCTTCTACACTTAGACGGCAGTCACGTCACCGATCTATTTAGATCAGACCTCCGCCTGTTTGTTGGGTGTAGATAGATCCTCAGGGTGTCCTATGTGTGTCAAGATAGGATCCATCAGTTCTGTATACCAGAGCATAGGTTGTCCATATGATTAGCAATCAGATAAAACCATGGGCCCGTGGTAAAGTTTATAAGCTAGTTATAAACATTCTTTTGAGATTGCTAATTAAATAGTCGACTGGATAATCCCGATAGAGATTGACACTTACATCTATATCTCTGGGATTTATCCGGATACCTGTGACGGAGGAATTATACATTTGCCATGACCTCGACCTGTATGGTTCAGCGAGATTATCTGTGATCGTCATAATCTACGGGTGGATAGATTATGGACAAGAAATTAGATTTCGTGACGGATATACCTGAATCTAGAGAGTCTCAATAATGAAACATACTCGTAGAGCACTAGAGCAACATTAATAATAATATTTATTATTTATAAAGTCGTTTAAAGGTTAAACGCAAGATACGTACTAAAGAGACTAGATAGTCATTTACTTAATTATTGTGTATTTACATTTAATACTTGATTAATTTAAATACACATTAATAATAGTCAAAATGAGTCATTTGACTTATTTCCTAAATGAATATATGTTTTTAATATTTAATGTAAATATTATACATATATTTAATATATTTGTATTTGATTAATTAATTAATTATTTAATTATTAAATGATTAAATTAATTAAAATATAAATATCTACATTAGGATATTTAAAGTAAATGATGTTAGTTGCTTTTGTTGACTTAAATAAATATCTAATAAAGTTGTTATTAAGATATTTATGCAAGTTGACCAAATTAACTTGAAATGAAAATGAAATTACATGTCTTATATTTTGTATATGTGAAATTCGGCCAATGCCTTATTGTTACATGTATATATTGATTTTCATTTCACTTTACACTTAACCTAATACACTTTACAAAAGAAAAACTCCATTGATTGAAGAACTAAGGAAAGCTTGAGAAAAGAAAGATAAATCAAATAAAGCTTGGAATTTTAGTAAGTTTTTCAAACTTGCTATTAGAGAGGAAATTGTTCCTTAGATTCTAGGCTTCAACATGTGATGTTCTTAGATTATTTCTTTCTTTATTTCTTTGTGTGTTTGTTGATGGAAGTTTGATAGAAGTGTTGAGCATGTATGGTGAAGGAAGGTTGTGACTATTGTAGTTGTAAACTTTCTTTTAAGGTTTTTGAAACCATGTTGCTAATCTAGAGTTATTGACCCACTCTTAAATGAACTAGATTTGATCTTGAGTTGTTTCATTGTGTTGAGACTTGGATTGGATGGAAGAATGATGATTGAAGTAATTGATTTAATGTATTTGGTCTAATTTGTGGAAATTGTAAAATTAGGGTTCATGACCAATTCCAAATTTGGGGCTTTTCATATATGTTGTGTATTTGTGTGTGTATATGATGCATATAAATTTTCATGTTCATTGGATTACATCTTGATGTGTTTTGAAGCATGAAATGACAAAGTGCACCAAATGGGACATTAGTGAGGCTCTCGGCAAATAAGAATTTTTGGGGATTTTGTTGTTTTGGTGTTTGATGTTTTGAACATGCTAAGTTCATCTTAGAAATGATTTAGAATCATTCAAAATTGATTTGATCAATTTCGGACTAAAATGGACAAAAATACCAAGTAAGGGTAATTTGGTAAATTCACCTAAATATGATTTATTGAATTTTATTTCATAATTTGATTATTGGAATATTAAATAAATATGTTTATTTAATTAATCCGAGAAAAATTTTTGAAATCGGAAAATACGATTTTCCACCGCTTCCGCTGCGTCACCGGATTCACCCCCTAAAAACCCCTACAAAATAGCATCAGAGCGAGTCTGATTCTAGGCCACCTAATATGATTAGCCTTCATTGAATCAATGTTTAATCATGTTTTCTTGACTTTATGCATGCTTATTAGGATCTAAATTGGTTAGATTTAGGGTGTATGACACTTAGCGGAAAATCCCTAATTAATAAGGTTTGAATGTAATTATGTATTTGATGCATGTTATATGGTCTGTCTTGTCAATACGGTTTATGAATACTTCTTTGTGACTACATCCGAGACCGTGCCTCTACTGTGAGGATGTAGCCGATAAAGATTTATTTATACCGGATGTATATCAGATACTAGGTAAATTCAAGTAAAAGCGGAATTCTGAACGTGCCATAGCTATCAGGATTACGTTAGTAACTTGATTTTATCATTGACGAGTTTAACCTTGGAACATCTCCTTATGGGCCTGCCTTCGCAGCGACAACGAGAAACGGCCAGGACCGGATACTTAAGAGTCATTAGTGAATGATTGACAAATGAGTTGTCTACCTGATAAATATACGTAGGCGAGACCATGCCTCTGCTGTGAGCCGAAATATATTCACGGGATCCACTTTTCACTATTAGTATTTAATTTAATTATTAAATTATTGTATTCTGTTTTGGGATTACAGTATTGCATGATTTAGTGGGATGGGCATATTAGATTAAAAATCCATGATCTAGTTTAAGCTTTTGATATTATATGAAACTGCTTTATTTCTGCTAACCGTTTTTCGTGATCTATATGATAGATTGGCGATGGCGGGACAATCCACAAATCAGTTTGCGTGTATGCTTGATGCGGACAAACTGAAAGGCGCTGAGAACTTTGCAGACTGGGAATTGGATTTGAGGATTGTCCTCGATTCCGAAAAGCTGGGTTATGTTCTTGAGGGTCCGTTGCCCCTTGCAGTGGGTGCGGATGCTTCGGAGGAGGAACGCCAAGTTTTTGAAACTTGGAAGGATGATGATTTAAGGGTTAAATCATACATCCTTAGTTCACTGTCTCCGAAACTCAAGCAACAGTACTATAGTATGCTAGATTCCTATAGTATGATGACGCGATTGAGACAATCGTTTGAGAACCAGGAACAAGTGATTGTTCACAAAGTCGCCATGGAACTGTTCCATGCGCGTCTGGATGAGGGGCAGAGTGTTAGCCCACATGTTCTTCAGATGATCGATTTGATCGATCAATTGAGGCAACATAATCTCATCTTGAATGACATTCTCGGTAGGAGTGTCATTCTTGGTTCACTACCAGCTTCATTTCGCCAGTTCGTGATGTACTTCAACATGCAGGGAGTGTCTGTACCTACCAGGAGCTACATAGGATGTTGCTCACGGCAGAAGATGACCTTAAGAAGGGAGTACCGACTCGCCCTCCTAGAACTACTTCTTTTTCGGCTTCTTCCCAAGGATGGTCCAAGGGAAAGAACAAGAAAGGCAAGAAGAAGAAGAAGGCTTTTGGTCCTCAACAACAGGCGAAGATTGCAAAGCCCAAAATGGCTTCTGAAGACAAATGCCACCACTGCGGAAAAGTCGGGCACTGGAAAAGGAACTGTCCTGATTACATTGCCCAAGTGAGGAGAGACAGAGCTTCTACATCATGTACTTTTATTTTTCCAGTTATTGATTTATCTTTGGCTTGTGAAGCCGTTACATCCAACTGGATTTTAGATTATGCTTGTCCCATTCATATTTGCAATTCATTGCAGGTGCTGAAGGAAAGTAGGAAACTGAAGCCTGGAGAGATGCAGTTTCGATTCGGGAGTGGAGACTCTTTGGATGCAGTTGCAGTGGGAGTATGCGAGATCTCATTGCCGAATGGGACACTTTTGTTATATGACTGTCATTTTGTACCGGGATGTGTCGCTAATATTATATAACTTTTTGTATTGGATACAGAAGGCTTTTGTATTAATATTAAGAATAGTTCTTTGTATTTATATGATAAAAATAATATTCAAATCCTTAGTTGTCCAAACCAGCATGGTCATTATACATTGCAAACTTCAAAAGATATATTAAATACTGGAGTTAATAAACGTAGTTTACCTGTAATTAATAATACTGAACTTTGGCATATGAGACTTGGTCATATTAGCGTTAAACGCCTTACCCAATTGGTTAGGAATGGTTTGATATCAGATCTTACCATTGAATCTTATCCAACTTGTGAATCCTGTATTCAGGGTAAAATGACCAAAGCCCCATTTTCTGGTGTTGGACACCGCGCCACTAACTTACTGGAACTCTTACATTCTGATGTATGTGGTCCACTAAGTCAAACTGGTCACAGTCGTTATTCGTACTTCATTACCTTTACTGATGATTTTTCACGGTACGGTTATGTGTATTTGATGCGACATAAATCGGAAACCTTTGAAAAGTTCAAAGAGTTCCGAAATGAAGTAGAAAAACAAACTGGTAAATATATTAAATGCCTTCGATCAGATCGAGGTGGCGAATATATGAGTGGTGAGTTCATGGATTATATGAAGGAGAATGGGATTCTCGCTCAATATACTCCTCCAGGTACACCACAACACAATGGTGTATCTGAAATGAGAAATCGGACTTTATTGGATATGGTCCGATCGATGTTGAGTTTCACAGATTTCCCTATTACTTATGGGGTTACTCTTTCTTCACAGATGCACATCTTTTGAATAAGATTCTTTCAAAGGCTGTTCCTACGACACCGTATCAGATATGGTTCGGTAGGAGACCAAATCTTAATTATATCAAGGTTTGGGGTTGTCCTGCCTATGTCAGGGTAACTCAGCAAGATAAGTTTTCGCCTCGAGGGCATAAGTTTAGATTTGTTGGATATCCTTCGAATACGAGGGGATATATGTTCTATGATACCGAGCATCGAAATGTGTTCGTAGCTCGCTTCGTAAAATTTCTAGAAGTAGAATTTTTGTCAGAAGGTGGTAATCATAGACAGGTTGAGCTTGATGATGTCCAACCTAAAAACAACGAACCAACGAATGAACCTGAAGTTCAAGTAGATGAAGGACCTTCAACACACACACTCCGTAGGTCGGAAAATGTATCTAGACCTCATGAACGCTTGTATTTGATATAAGAAAAGAGTCTGGATGTTCTCTTAGTTGAAAAGACGGATCCTTTCACCTATAGAGAATCGATGTTAGACATCGACTCTGTGAAATGGCAAAGTGCCATGAAATCTGAGATAGACTCAATGCATGAAAATCAAGTTTGGGACTTGATTCCGCTTCCCGAAGGAATTGTTCCTATCGGTTGTAAATGGGTTTACAAGAGGAAGCGCGGGCCTGACGGTAAGGTTGAAACTTACAAGGCCCGACTGGTAGCAAAAGGTTACACGTAGCGACCTGGCGTCGACTACGATGAAACTTTTTCGCCGATAGCAATGCTTAAGTCTATCCGGATTTTGCTTTCTATAGCTGCGTATCATGACTACGAGATTTGGCAAATGGATGTCAAAACGACTTTTCTAAATGGATTTCTTGATGAAGAAATCTATATGGAACAGCCGGAAGGTTTCACGTCCAGCGAAACCTCGGGTATGGTATGTAAGCTTAAGAAGTCCATTTATGGACTTAAACAAGCTTCACGAAGTTGGAATCTTCGATTCGATGAGATTATTAGATCGTCTGGTTTTCTCAAGAATTCGGAAGAATCATGTGTGTATCAGAAGGCCAGTGGGAGCATGGTCGTATTTCTAGTCTTATATGTTGATGACATCCTAATCATTGGGAATGATTTAGGTATGTTGCAAAGCGTGAAAGCGTACCTCTGTAAGAATTTCTCCATGAAGGACCTGGGAGAAGCTTCCTATGTTTTAGGGATAAAACTCTATAGAGATAGACAAATGAGGCCGATTGGGTTATCCCAATCAACGTACATAGATAAGATCTTAGAACGGTATAGCTTTGGTAACTGTAAGACATCAAACATACCGTTCAGACATGGGATTCATCTTTCTAAGAAGATGTGTCCACAAACAGAAGATGAGAAGGTTAGAATGTCTAACCAACCTTATGCTTCGTGTTTGGGTAGCATAATGTATGCCATGTTATCTACGAGGCCTGATATCAATTTCGCTGTTAGCGTAACTAGTCGATATCAGTCCAATCCAGGTAATGACCATTGGATGGCCATTAAACATATCCTAAAGTATCTTAAAGGTACTAAGGATAAGTTGATAATATATGGAGGAAACGAACTGCAGGTTAATGGGTATACAGACTCCGATTTCCAATCGGATCCCCGATGATAGAAAGTCTACATCTGGATTTGTCTTTACCCTTAACGGAGGTGCAGTTTGTTGGAAGAGTTCCAAACAGGGATCGACAGCTGATTCCACCACTGAGGTGGAATATATTGCAGCTTCTGAAGCTGCAAAAGAGGCTGTGTGGATAAAGAACTTTATCACAGAATTGGGAGTTGTCCCAAGTATCGAGAATGCGATTCCGTTATACTGTGATAATACTGGAGCCATTGCGCAAGCAAATGAACAGAGGGCGCATCAGAAGTCGAAGCATGTGGAACGCAAGTACCACATCATTCGAGAGATCGTGTCGCGAGGGGATACTGTCATGTGCAAGGTACCGAGATAAGATAATGTAGCAGACCCGCTGACGAAGGCCATACCTCCGAAGTTGTTTGATAAACACGTGGAGTCGATGGGTATTAGATACAATCGATATTGGCACTAGAGAAAGTGGGAGATTTTGTTGGGGTTGGTGCTCAGAGCGCCAATTCCCGGTTGTATTTCTATGAATACTTCTGTAAAACATTATTATTATGAATAATATATGCAGTTTATATAATATAATCTATCTTTCTATATGGTAAAGACGTAATGACCCTAGAATGATTAGTCATGATACAGTTGCAAAAGCGTCTCAACGGACATTGAGATGTATCATGACGTTATCATTCTCAAACAGTTCCTAGTCAAGGTTTACACTACGTGGTCAGTATAGTAAACCCGTTGAGACCGGTACATGTCGTATACTGGAATATATGATACCAATGGTTTCTCAATGAACCATAAGTCTTGGAGACTAGTATAGACGTGTAGGTGTTTATAGCGGATAAATAATGAACGACTCACCGAAGATTCTTAATGGATGGTACACCAGCGTAAATAAGAATCTTATTGGGTTGAGTAGCACTTGTGATTCTTAGACTTGAGATGCCATTGTGGGCACATGAGACATCTTCTACACTTAGATGGCAGTCACGTCACCGATCTATTTAGATCAGACCTCCGCCTGTTCGTTAGGTGTAGATAGATCCTCAGGGTGTCCTATGTGTGTCAAGATAGGATCCGCCAAACCATGGGCCCGTGGTAAAGTTTAGAAGCTAGTTATAAACATTCTTTTGAGATTGCTAATAGAATAGTCGACTGGATAATCCCAATAGAGATTTGATGTTTACATCTATATCTCAAGGATTTATCCGGATACCTGTGACGGAGGAATTATACATTTGCCATGACCTTGACCTGTATGGTTCAGCGAGATTATCTGTGATCGTCATAATCTATGGGTGGATAGATTATGGACACGAAATTAGATTTCGTGACGGATATACCTGAATCTAGAGAGTCTCAATAATGAAACATACTCGTAGAGCACTAGAGCAACATTAATAAATAATATTGATTATTTATAAATTCGTTTAAAGGTTAAACGCAAGATACGTGCTAAAGAGACTAGATAATCATTTACTTAATTATTGTGTATTTATATTTAATACTTGATTAATTTAAATACACATTAATTAATAGTCAAAATGAGTCATTTGACTTATTTACTAAATGAATATATGTTTTTAATATTTAATGTAAATATTATACATATATTTAATATATTTGTATTTGATTAATTAATTAATTATTTAATTGTTAATGATTAAATTAATTAAAATATAAATATCTTACATTAGGATATTTAAAGTAAATGATGTTAGTTGCTTTTGTTGACTTAAATAAATATCTAATAAAGTTGTTATTAAGATATTTATGCAAGTTGACCAAATTAGCTTGAAATGAAAATGAAATTACATGTCTTATATTTTGTATATGTGAAATTCGGCCAAGGCCTTATTGTTACATGTATATATTGATTTTCATTTCACTTTACACTCAACCTAATACACTTTACAAAAGAAAAACTTCATTGAAGAAACTAAGGAAAGCTTGAGAAAAGAAAGATAAATCAAAGAAAGCTTGGAATTTTAGTAAGTTTTTCAAACTTGCTATTAGAGAGGAAATTGTTCCTTAGGTTATAGGCTTCAACATGTGATGTTCTTAGATTATTTCTTTCTTTATTTCTTTGTGTGTTTGTTGATGGAAGTTTGATAGAAATGTTGAGCATGTATGGTGAAGGAAGGTTGTGACTATTGTAGTTGTAAACTTTCTTTTAAGGTTTTTGAAACCATGTTGCTAATCTAGAGTTATTGACCCACTCTTAAATGAACTAGATTTGATCTTGAGTTGTTTCATTGTGTTGAGACTTGGATTGGATGGAAGAATGATGATTGAAGTAATTGATTTAATGTATTTGGTCTAATTTGTGGAAATTGTAAAATTAGGGTTCATGACCAATTCCAAATTTGGGGCTTTTCATATATGTTGTGTATTTGTGTGTGTATATGATGCATATAAAGTTTCATGTTCATTGGATTACATCTTGATGTGTTTTGAAGCATGAAATGACAAAGTGCACCAAATGCGACATTAGTGAGGCTCTCGGCCATATAAGAATTTTTGGGGATTTTGTTGCTTTTGGTGTTTTGATGTTTTGAACATGCTAAGTTCATCTTAGAAATGATTTAGAATCATTCAAAATTGATTTGATCAATTTCGGACTAAAATGGACAAAAATACCAAGTAAGGGTAATTTGGTAAATTCACCTAAATATGATTTATTGAATTTTATTTCATAATTTGATTATTGGAATATTAAATAAATATGTTTATTTAATTAATCCGAGAAAAAGTTTTGAAATCGGAAAATACGATTTTCCACCGCTTCCGCTGCGTTACCGGATTCACCCCCTAAAAACCCCTACACTATCAGTGTTGTCCATGGCATTTGGTGCTGTCCAAGTGTGAGATTTCTCGGCTAGGTCATTTAATTACTCAAGTGCCTCTTCAGGATCCTTTCGTATACACTCACCATTACACATTGTCTCAACGAATTGGTGCTCTCTAGGAGTTATATCGTCGTAAAAATAACTTACTAAGCGCCAAATCTCATACCCACGGTGAGGACAACTAGCTAACATCTCCTTAAACTTCTCCCAAGTTTGATAAAGGGTTTCACTGTCTTTCTAGGAGAAGGTAGAGTTCTGTCTTTTCAAGACATCAGTCTTATGGTGTGGGAAATATTTATTGAAAAATGCATGTGTCATTTAACCCCATGATCATATTGAATGTGGTCTCAACGAATACAACCAGCTGTTAGCTCTATCCTTAAGGGCAAAAGGGAAGAACTTAAGTCTAATTATATCTGTAGTCCCAAATCAGTCATGGAAGGTTGTTGCAACCTCTTCAAACTCTCCAATGTGCATATAAGGGTTCTCATTCTCCAAACCATGAAAGGTTGGGAGATACTGTATCATTTCAGGTTTAAAGTCTATATATGGTGCATTAGGAGGAAACATTATGCATGATGGTGTAGTTGTGCGAGTGGGATGGAGGTACTCCTCAATAGACCTAATGGGTGGCCTCTCATATTCACTCACGTTGTGTGTGCTCGAGGTAGATGGTGTGGCAAAAAGATTATCAAACAAACTTTCTGAGTCTGAATCTTCCTCGTTAACTCTAAAAAATCTACCCAACCGATCCCTAGGTCTAGGCATGCACTCAAACACAAATAAAATGAGAAACAAAAATAAAAAACTAAACTAAAAATCAAAATCTAAATCTAAGCTAAAACTAAAACTGAAATTAAATAAATAAAATAGAAAATAAAAATAATAAAAAAAATTAAATGTGGAACGAAGTTACCGCTTTGCTGTTGACTAAGCAAACCTGCTCCTTTTGTTTGTAAACCGTCTCCCCGGCAACGACGCCAAAATTTGATTACGTCTAAAATGTACCCGCGGTTATCGCAGTATAGTTGAGGTGTCGATTCCTCATAGAGATGGTTACAATGAACTAATTCACTTAATGAAAACGTTAGCAGTAACTAAATTTAAGAAAGGTTTTAATTGGCACTTTAGATTAAAGATTATGAAAAACACGTAGGAATTTATCAACATAGAAAAGTAGCAAAGCGTCTGGAATCCCTCTTGTATCAAATCCCTATATTCAGTAATTGATTCCTTTTATTACTCAATTGAAGGTTTCACATCCAAGCCAACAATCGGAAGATATTTCAATTCAAAACATATTAAATTCTAAGGTAATCGATGAATTATTTTCTCTATGTTAACAGTATACAATGTTATCGTTATGATCTATCTAACGTCGATAATATACCCATAGGCAATACTGCAACAGAAGATCAACTCATAAAACAACATTACCAGTCACAACTGGATTTCCCACTCGTACATAGAAGAAGCATGACTATTCCTATATGCAAAATGCTAAAACACAATCCCTAGGTTCATAATCATAAGATAATTGTCAAACGTTGAAGAACATTCAGGAATCAAAAACATGAATATAAGAACTGAATTACAAGAGTTCATCTTTAGCTTTGCCTAGGAGATTAGTTCTCCATAGAAGAAATTGACATAGCCTTGATAGATCGGAGAAACATCCTGTTTGGCTTGAGATTCTTCGTTCTTCTCTCTCAAATATTTTTCTTCAACCCTTTGTTGTGTATTTCTTCTCCTCCTTCTTTAGGGTTTAGAGGAGCTTAGGTTTATATAAGGAAGTCCTGGAGTAGTTATACGTATAAAACACAACCAAATTAAGTTTCTAGATTTTTGCCAGGGCGCCGCGGTGCCAAACTCATGGGAGTTTTGTATGGAAATGTTGTTGAGGCGGTGTCGCGATGCTAGAAGATGGGCGTCGCGACGCTAGTTAAAAATTATGTACTTGTGTTTTCTTCATTTTCGCTCTTCTCGCGTGCTTCCGATGTGTCTGCAAGGTCTCGAAACACGTGTAATTGCTCAAAGATTGATGTTCCATTGCTTCCTAATAACAAACCATAAAATAAACTATAATTAAGATCAAATACATGATAATCAGACCGAATTAGCGATGTTCAAAGTATATTTTCATACACTTATCAAGTCACATGAAATAGTTAATGTGTTTGTGACAAGCAGATGATATGTGTTCAAATAGTGTTAGCATTAACCACAAAGATTTAGCTTAGCTCATTACATGTCACACACATTCAGATCAGAGGCTTAGAGAGAAGGTATTGTTGGGACGGATGTGGAACCTCTAGGGTCGGATCGGAGCCCTGCGCAGCGAAAGTGGGTCTAACCCGTGGATATCTAGCATGAGTTTTTTTAAAAATATTTTAATGAAATACCATATTTCATTACAAGTGCTTAAGGAAAAACCATGTCCGGAAAAACCAAAACGGGAGAAAACCGAAAAGGGTGTATATCTCTTAGGACTTAGCAGACTGCTTGCGTAGCCAACAAGCTACACATGCTGCTGGTATATTTTTATATTTAATAATTAGCCCTCTGTAAACCAGTAATGGTAATTTCGTCGATATTTTAGTTAAAAGTTTACGAGGCCATTTATCCACTTTGGGATCTTGACGGAGGTTCCTGAGGTCTGCTCTCCAGTCTTACATGATTTTATCCCCATAGGGAGTCTCATCCATGTGAACGTGGCGGTTATGGGCCCATATGTCCGACTTTCGCCATGGTTCTGTGGAGCGTTAGGATTATTGAATGGCATATAGGCCATTGGTTGCGACTCGAACTATGGACTTCATCCTTTAAGGTTCTTAAGTGCATCCAAGTTGGCCCGGTGGTACCATGGTTGCAACTAAGAACCTTATATGGACGAAGTTCATGGTTCGAGTCTCAACTAATAGCTTGGTGGTACTATGGTTACACTTAAAAACCTTATATGACGAAGTCTATGTTTCGAGTCGCAACTAATGGCCTATATGCCACTCAATAATCCTAACGCTCCGCGGAACCACGGTGAGAGTCAGACATATGAGCCTACTAACTGCCACGTCCATGTGGATATGCGGGACCGTTTAGGAGGGCAGCCCCTGGGCACCTCCGTCAAGATCCCAAATTGAACAAATGACCTCATAGGAAGGGAGTCGCGTCAGCACACCCATATCCATCGGTAATTCCATCGCTAGATATGATCATCAAATTTTTTAAGTCATTTTTTTGAAATTGTCTGTGTTTACCAATGAAATTGATTTCATCGATAATTACTATTGGTAATCTGATAGTTTTTTATAGTAGAAATGCTTGTATGTTTACCGCATGAGCGGAAAAAAATAATTAATAGGAATGTTTTAACCTAGTTCTAATGTTACTGGTAATGTGCCCTATATTCAATCAAATCAGAATTAATTATTGGCAGACTTTATCCACTGTGAATCGCTCTTTAATTCCGAACGAATGTGCGAATAATAATTGAACAAATGTGCCGGCAATACAATGAGCTAAACTAAGAAAACTAAATATATACTTAATTATATACAAATTGTGTCAATTATATGAATGATTATGAAGAGATTGTTTCGTATAACATAAATTTGTTTTCCTGAAAGAACCTAGTATGAACTACGATTGTGAGATAACATGAAACACTGAGATGCAATGTAAACAATCTATCTTATGTAGTTCTTCGAGTCACTATCACTTCTTGAGGGTTGACTTGTATTCCTTTGAAAGTGTAACCACGAGACTTGAACTTTAAAATCACAATAACACAAAGCACAAAGTCTACGCACAAAAGTCATCCTTGAGATGCCCCTACAATCCTTTTACAAGTTAATGAAATGGCTTGCTACTCAGAATTAACATAGAAGTTTCCTGCAACATCACAAGAAACTTCAAGGATTTGGTGGTAATTAGCTTTTATATATATATAATAAAGATTCCATTTCATCACAATGATACTACCATATATTATCTGAATGTCTAATACAAATACTATAATGTCACAAGACTCACCTGAAAGTGATTATGCTGAACGGACTAATTTCGAGCTCTCAGAATACTTAATAGTTGATGAGTGGTTTGTGGATGAGTATTCATCTACAATATTCGGGTCGGTTCAGAATCCGGTGTATCGAGCAAATGAAGTTGTTGAACCCGCCAGAGGAACAAGCAGCAGCAGCCACACCGGAGGGCCTAGTAACAGTAAGTAAAGTTCAAAATTTGAGGTGAAAAAATGTTCAGAGTTTGTGTATATGGTATTGCTATTAATGGTTTTTTTTTTTTTTTTTTTTTTTTTTTTTTTTTTTTTTTTTTTTTTTTTGAAGATGAAAATGAAAGTGGGAGGGACAAGAAACCGGCAAAAGAAAGAGTTGCATTCAAGACAAAATCTGAGATTGAGATATTGGATGATGGATTCAAGTGGAGAAAATATGGGAAGAAGATGGTCAAGAACAGTCCAAATCCAAGGTTTAGTACAAAACAATTTTTTGGGAAATTATCATTTTCACAAGACATGTATTAAAATACAAGAAAAAATTAAGTTTAATTTTACACGTAAAGTTTGAGTTTATGCACTAATTTACTATTTTTAGGTTTAATTTTACATCCAAATTTTCAATTAACGTAATAATTTGCACCTAAAAATTTCAATCAGTGTACTGATTTACACTTAAAAATATAAATTAGTAAACTGATTGAAACTTTAGAGGTAAAATTAAACTTGTTTAAAGTTTTCGGATATTTTCATACATAAACTAATCTTCAGGTATAAAAATGATAACTTTCCTAATTTTATAACTCATAGTGTATAAAAGTAGACCTTAATTTCTTCTTTTAATCAGATAACATATTAGAGTAGAATCAATGTCAAGCTAATAACTTTACTAAAGAATCTAAAGTTATTTCCATCCTAATACGCCTGGCTAGTTTAGTTGGTAAAATTTTCTCCGAGTTATATCTGAAAGCATGGAATTCATTTGTGATTGACAGGAATTATTATAAATGTTCAGTGGATGGATGCCCTGTGAAGAAAAGAGTTGAAAAAGACAGAGATGATCCAAGTTATGTAATAACAACCTATGAAGGTGTCCATACTCACCAAAGCAATTCTTAGTTCTCAAAATTTTCCTGGGTTTTAGTTTTCCCAATTCTGCACTTTTTTCTTGTTTTTATTTTACCCTTTTTTTTAGTGAAAATAACTGCCTAGATAGAATGATCTATGGTTTTGTACTACGATTACAACTAGTAATACTTTAACGATCAAGAGCTCCGTTGTTAATTACAGAAAGTTTTCCATCTTTATTGCTATAAAATTAGGGATGGCAATTTGGGTTAGGATTCGTTTATTCTTTCGATTCATTCGCTTTAAAACAAATACGGGTTTGAAAAAATAAATTCGTTTAATAAATAGGTCGATTCGATTTGTTTATTAAACAAATCGAATAAGGATTCAAGCTAATTAATTCGTTTATTCGTTTATGATTCGTTTTATTATTTTCTTTTACTAGTTATTGTTATTTTTCAATTAAGATTTGAGAAACCATGGCTAATTACCATTGAAAAAAAATAATATTATCAATATTTGGTGAGATATTTTTAGTAAATATATTAATTACGTATTTCATATATATATATATATATATATATATATTTATGAATAATTAATGTAAATAAATTATAGTAGTTTGTGTAATTGAATAATATTATAATTAAGCGAATATTCGTATCTGATTCGTTTAATAAACGAATTGAATACGAATCCTGATATTAGGATTCGTTTAATAAACGAATCGAATACGAATCCATCTCATTTTGATTCGATTCATTTAAAATTCGATATAAATTTGATTCGTCAATTCGTTTTCCCACCCCTATTTAAAATCTCTTGTTTACTTAAAGTTTTAAAAATAAATTAAAAATTCAGTTTTCAAAATATAAATTATTGGAGAGTATTCATATAGTGTATTATTTTAAAAATTCCCTCAAGAGATTTGGCGAGGTTAGCATAAAACTTAGGATTTAGTTGCTCAAATCATTGGTGCACTTCTTGCAACTATGACATGAAATTACCTATAAGCATACAACACACAACACTATATACCCCAACGGGGTGAATTAGGTAATGGCCTAAATATGCGGAATTAAAAGTTCTTGCCGATTTTATGCTACTAAGCTTGTAGCTTTACCAATTAAGCTTAGGTTAATTTTCTCAATTACAATATATCACCTAAAAGCAAGTTTCTAAACAATATGCATATATGAAATATAACTTGCAATAAGTAAAGAGTTTAGGGATAGAGAAAATAACACCGGTGATTTATAGTGGTTCGGCCAACAATGCTTATGTCCACTCTCCCAAGCCGCGCTTGAAGATTTCTACTAAGTTGAGACCACAACTTACCGCGAGTTTTCCGTGGCTCATCCGCAACCAAGAGTTTTACACACTAGGTTCACTCCAAACCTCTTACAATGAGTTTTTTCTATTAGGTTCACTCACAAACCTCTTACAAATCAAAAGTCTTTGATAATGAAGATTTTACGATATCACTTGAGCACTCACAAAGATAAGAAGATTCAATATGTGAGTTGTTTACCCAAGTGTTCTAAGCTCACTACTAATAATATGAAGGTGTAGTGTGTGAGCTTGATGTATGAGAATGTATGATAATGAAGGTTTAGTAAACTCTTTATTTTTTTACCTTAGAATAAATTATATGAAGGTTCATATAATTTATGAACCCTCAGAATCCCATTGGTAGTATGACTATGTGTCTATGGGAATCTGAATCAGGGTAGGTGTATTTGGTATTAACTTGAGACTTGCATCGCTAATACTTGCGACAATCAGCATACTTTGGTTTTGGTCGTCCGGGGCTTTAACATGTTCTGTGTATGCCTCTTCTGGGTATACTGAGAATCGTAGTGTACTGGGTGTGATGTCAAGATGGAAGTATCACTTCAGTCATATGGAGATGATGATCACGTAGCATACGGAACTATCACTCTTAAGTACTGCAGTCATCAGGATAATATAACTAGGTCATGATTATCCGATTATAGAGACTAGTTACCAAGATCTGATATATGCTTCGTATGGGGCAGACACAATTTCAGCCCTAGGCCTAACATGTGATATCGATACTGGATCGCAATACGCAACACTACATATACTACGCCTGACAAAGATTATATATTCCTTAAAGAATATTTCTGGAGAATTGGGTAGGCACGGTGCTTTGCTAGAAGCCAACAATGTCTTATAAATCGGTAAGAACGTGGTACTGGGTACGCACGTGTTCGGATAGTCCGACGACCAGATTTACTGCCAACATATCCAGAGATCTCATGGGTCGCTTCCTGAAGATTAACCGATGGCGTATGACTCGAACATAATTAATCTTGGATTAATTAGAAGAGAGAGAAAATTAATCTAGGATTAATTACGGTGAGAATTTATCTGGGATAAAATTCAATTAATAGAGAGATAATGATTAATTTGGAATTAATCGATTAAATAATATATTCGATATATTAAATGAAATTAGATTTCATAATGGAATTAAAATTGGATTTTAATTCGGGAAATGAATTAATTTAGAATTAATTCGCGAGCGACTTTAATAGTAATTTTGCTAGGCATAATTATTTAATTAAATTTGATTTAATTACGTCGCAACAGAAAATTCGTTAATTCGGAATTAACGAACCCGAGCCCGGAATATATTTGCGGGCCCACTCGGATTTTGAATCAAGTGGGGTCCACCACTTGTCACATCACCTAGTCAACTTTATCAACTTTTGGTTGATAGAAGTTGGTGTGATTTTTTTTGTTCGCTTGTTTTAATTCCGCGTCGAAATCTAATTTCGTTTAATATATCGAATATATTAATTTATCGATTAATTCCAAATTAATCGTTATCTCTCTTAGACGATATTTTATCCTAGATAAAATATCTCCGTAATTAATCCTAGATTAATTTTCTCTCTCTCTATATAATCCCAGATTATTCAAGAGTGCGAGTTGTGCGTCATCGGTGGATTATCGGGAAGCGACCCATGAGATCCCCGGATAAGTTGGCAGTAAATACGGTCGTCGGTGTACCCGAATCACGTACGTACCATGTACTACGTTCTACCGATTTACGAGACAAGGTCGACTCCTAGCAAAGCACCAAGTCTTCCCAATTCTCCGGACATATCCATATAGAATATACAAGGATGTTATCAAGCGTAGTATACCAAGTATTGTGCATATCGGCCCAGTATCGGATAGTCACGTGCTAGGGCTGGGGCTGGATAAGTGTCTGCCCCGTCTGAAACACATATCGGATGTCTGGTAACATAGTCTCTATAATCGGATATTTATGACCTGGTCACAATATCCCGATTGGATGCGCATCACTCAAGAGCACTAGTACCGTATCCTGCGTGACATCATCTCCACTATGACTGGAGTGATACTTCCGTCTTGACATCACACCCAATACTCTACGATTCTCAATATACCCAGCATTGGCGTACACAGAACCGGTTAGAGTCCTAGACGACCTCAACTAAAGTATATTGATGTCGTAAGCATTAGCGGTGCAAGTCTCATGTTAAGACCAAATACACCTACCCTGATGTCGGACTCCCATAGACACATAGTCATAATACCAATGGGATTCCGAGGGGTCTATCCAGAGCGAAGCTGTTTCCCGTACCATCGGTGAAACACGACCTCCTATCGCACTTGCATAAGTATCCATACTTATATATATGAGAACTATGCTGTTGTGCCCTCACAACGCGCACAAGTGCAATACTAGCCTATTCCGCATTATCGATGTCCTGTCTCGAAAATACTCCGGCTAGGGATATTTAATGATTAATCCTACGAGGACTGATACTGTCTCATATCATTCTCAATCCAGGAAAACTATATATGGACCTTTCTTCATTTATATATCTATGGTGATCTAATCACAAATGATGAGAGTGCAATTTCCTTGTCACATAGTTAATTTGCTACAACAACACAATGATCTGTGCAAATAGTGACGCTATAGGTCATTTTGTCCAACAATCTCCCACTTGGCACATAGCCAGTCACTCAAGTGTCCAACACCCGAACTATGTACGGTTCGCTCAAATTGCTGAGGAAAAGTTTTCGTCAGCGGATTTGTTTGATGATCGTCTGACGCGATTTATACGATCATCACATCACCACGATGTATGATCCGAACGAATCAGATGATATAGAAGTATATATCTGGATCGTCGATGAGACCTTTAATTCCTTAGCCTGTGCTGACGCCTAGCTCAGCCGCTAACAGAACTATATCTAATCTAATTAGATTTATTTTCGACCCAAATGGCTTCTATTGCTGCCTCAGCTGCAGCAATAATCCGCATTTGTTGTTTATTCGGCAACAGTTATCTTGCTCGGAATATTTCCAACTCACTGTCCCGTTATTCAAACTTTATAGTACCGCAGTAGTATTAACTGTTTGGAAACTTGCGGCAGTAGTGATCCTTGTCACTTCAAGTTCTCCTTCTCCATAGTATTAGACAGCATCTTTAGTTCTCTAAGATACTAACAGATGTTCTTAACTTCAATCCAGTGAATGTCACTTGGATTGACCCGATTATGACTCCATATGCTCGAAGCGTATGAGACACCAATACAAGTACATTTTAAATGTACAATTTCCCAGAGAGTGTTAACAACTCCAAATCTATCCCAGTAGATCTTTATTCCTTGAATAAAGGTTGTTACTCCCCAGAATTCTACGGAGAATTTCTATTGAAAGCCAAGCTTTCATCAATTGCTATATGGGAATTTCACTGTCAGTGTGCTCTCCCACTAACCTCCTTATATACACAAGAATTATTTCGTTTTGAGTCAAATCATAAACCATTATGATTATTTCAAAACGACAGTTCCAAGAACCTTATGCTTGCTTCAATCCAAACATTGATCGAATAACCCGCAAACCTTGTTTGTTGGTTATACAAAATCGTCAGGATGTTCTAATCATCCTCCAAAAGGTTTCTTTTTCAGGAAAGCGATTTTGATCTGTAACTGACACATTTCATAAATGAAATACGCAGTTATCAACAAGCATCTTTAAAATGGATTTACCATGGCAACAGGTAAAAGGTTGAACCGTTATTAACACAATGTTGATAACGATACCTTTCCGTCAAAAGCCCAGCTTTGTACGTTGGTATGTTGCCTTCCATGTATGTCTTCCTTGAAGACGTTAATGTACCAATAGGCACAATGCCTTGTGGTACAACAACTAGTATCCAAAATAGTTGTTATACATGGAATCCATTCGGACTCATGGCACTTTGCCATAATAGGAGTCGATACCTCGTATCACTTCTCAAAACGTAGTAGTGGATATACCTTCATAAGATTGACATCTTTATGAGGTTAGATCAGAAACCCATACCCTAGGTTGTTTTCTGACTCTATCCGATCTACTAGTTTCTTGTGTATTTGAAGATTAATGGTATAGATTCATCATAGATGAACTATTTGTTTCCATTAAAGACTTCGTGCCTTGAACAGTATTACTCCGATTTTCATCGAGTATCACTATCCTCCCACTGACCACTGCATATCGGTATTCCTCTCAGGAAAAACCGCATGGTGAGCAACAATCACATTGTTCTCATGTGAGATTTACAAGTACTATACTTAAGGTTTCCCTTAGGATAACCTATATTGGCACTTATCCAATTTGGGTCTTAGTTTGGTATCATCCAAACGTTATGCCTGGCATACCCAAATTATCAGGAATGAGAAACCTCGTTTCTTCCCTGTTCATATCCTATATGACATCTGTCAAACAGATTTATATGGAACCTTATTCTAAATAAGTTTTGCACTGTTAATACATATCCTATTGAAGGAAACAGTAGCTCAGAGCGACTCGTGATAAACCTTATCATGTCCAACAAAATTCGGTTTTTAGTTCGGACACACCGTCTAACTGACGTGTCTCGGGAGGAGTCCTCATATGAAAGAATACCGTACTCTTTCATGTACGTATGAAACTTACTGCTTAAGTATTTTCCATTACGGTCTTACCGTGGCGGAATAATACTATAGCCGATCTGTTTATTTACTTCCTGTCGAAACTTTAAAGTTTCCGATTTGTGTTCTTCAAAAGAAACACATAACCATAACGTGATGCCACATCCGTTAAGGTCACGAAATATTCATGTTCACATCTAGTCTAGCTAGATATGGGCCCACTAACTTCACCTGAATAGGGCTAACAGATCGGTGGCCCTTATACTATTACCAAGTAAATAGTATTTTAGGTACTTTACCTAATAAACTAGATTCGCAGACCTTATTTGAATAGTCAAATCAGTCATAGTACCCACTCTTCAAAAGTGTGGATATACGAGTCTCATTTAATTGTGTCCTAGACAACAATGCCACAAATAAGTCTCTATTGATCAAATCAATTTGAGCTATTTATTTGTCATTTTTATATGTTTGAGATTTTATTATATTCAAAATATAAATTCTGTTATTCACATCTAATGTGTTTATCTCAGTATCATCTTTATATAATAAAACACTTTAGTGTTCTAGAATATAAAGGTTTATCCAGAATGGATTAAACACTGATATAGAGATAATGTCTCTAGTCAAACTAGTTACATTATAACAGTTCCTAATTTAAGTACATACCCAAAGGGTAGTTCCTAAACTTAGGTATCTACGGTCGAAACAGCGACTTTCGTCCCGTTTCCGATTCGCAGAGAAATCTCGGCTTGAAGTCAGTATCCTGCTCATAGCGGATTCTGAACATCAATACATATATTTTATGTACCACACTAAGTATTTAAAATCCAATTTCAATACTAGTAGTGAACATAACTTTGACAAATATTTTAAAGTCAGAGCCTCGCCCTTTCTTTAATTCCTTCGTGTCTGCCATATCCAAATGGTAGTCACTTTGGGATATGTCAATTATCTTTTCAATATTTCACAAACCTTTGGCCAAGCCTTGGGTTTTAGAATATCGAAATGATGTGCACCTTGTGCAACTTGCCCAATTGCAAACTTTGACTTTTCTCCACTAGAATAGTCAATTAATTCTCCAAGAATTATTAATTGCAATTTTAATACCTTTTAAATCTAAAGATAGATTTATTGTCAAGTATATTAAATTAAGCACTAAAGTCATCATCACATAAATCTTCCAAAGATTTTATGCTCTACTATTTGCTTAATTATTGGCTTAGATATAACAAGTTATTTTATCCAATAAAGTAACCTATTATTAATTCCCAATGAAAATTAAATCATTTAAAACTTAATCCAAGGATTATATATTTTAAATATTCAACTTTTCAATTCTTTCTTGATTTCAATAGTCCAACTATTTAATCAATTTAATAAGGTACTATTCATTATAATGATTACAATAATCCAATTATTTAATCAACTATAATTTTAATATTGATTACTATAATCCAATTATAAAATCAACTATATATCGAATGAGTTTTTGTATATAGTCAACTATATAATATATTTAAAACAACATAAAATATTAGTCCAACTAATACTTTTGATTAATATGACGAGTAAAATATAGATGAGCGCGTTTAGCGAGTATTCGAACGAATGTTGAAATTCAATACTTGCCTCCCACTATTTTTCGTCGAGCCTCTAACCCTCTCTTGAGTACTCCGGGAAACCGTGTTTCCTAGTGGGCTAGGATCCCGTTAAATGTCACACAATCTTGACTTTGGCCAACAAATTGTATGATAATTAACTAGATAGATCTCGAAGATCAATTGGATCTCATCCAACTCCTAGATCCAGTAGGTGGACATCCAAGTCCCAAACATATATCTAATATATGCCTATATATCGAATATATACCCTAACCTTTTTCCTCTGAATCAACTAGGCCTTGGCTTTGGCACAACAAACCTAGTGATCCCAGTCAAGCGCGGACCCATTGACATGGAAGCTTCGTAATCAATGTCAATGTACAAGAAGTGGTCTTGACTTTGGCCAACAAACCACAACTTGGACACAACACCGATATGGAACAAAGCCTCGTGATTAAAACACATCTTTGACGGACAAGGGCTTGACTTTGGCCAACAACCCCTGCCAATCTCGGATCTTGAGCAAGAATCACTCAATGGAAGGAAAATAAACGCTTGATATTTAACGAGGGTTTTTCACGTGCAAATTGGCTACCAATTTAATTATCTTTGTTAAGGTCTCATCATCATACACCCTTAAACATGCATTCTAAATACATAATAAAGCGAGTATGAAAATAAATAATAATGATATGCGGATGGATACTTTACACATTGATCCTAGATCAAATCTCTCACTTTCTCACTCAAGCTAGCACTTGTATTACTTCTACCCGTTACACTACACTTCTAAAGAAACCTCATTTACATGGAGGGGAATAGGTGAGAAGAGAATACAAAGAGAATGAAGGTGATAAGGCTGGACACGCAGGTCCAATTTAATAAATCGAATTTATTACAACAATTTCTAAAATTGCCCACCCATCTAATATCCATCTGATATACATTATTCATTCAACACAACCACGTATTCACACACATAAGCATGCTATCAATCAATCTAATCAAATTAATTAATCTGATAATTAAGTGATCATCCAATGTTCAAACAACGATTTGATTTTGTTCGAGTCAAACTCGTTTTTGCGAATAAGTACTTAAAGTACGAATTCATGAATTAAATTAAACTACATCATTAAATCTAATTTAACATGTATTTAATACTAATTCATTATTCAATTCCAAATTAAATATTACACTTTTATTTAATAAACCTTTTACGATTTAAATTCCAAATTTAATCGTAACGCGTCTCAAAGACCGATTAACGTCCAACATCAATTCAATTAAAGTCCAATGGGCTTTTAATTGATTTCTTAAGGCGTGGACTTTTGGTCAACTCGGGTCAAACCGATAACCAAAGTCCAATCCGGGATTTACCCCATAAGCCCATAAATCAATCTTGGCCCATTAGGCCCAATTGAACTTTAAAGGTTCATTAGTCGCATTTGGGCTTTATGGTTAAGGTTTTGGGCCCAATTGGATCCAATCCACTTGGCCTAAACCCAACTTGATAAAATCAAGCCCAATAGGCCCAATTACAATATTAGAAGCCCAATATCAAAATTAGGCCCAAATAATTAAATTCAAAAAATCCAATTTTCCAATTTAATTACCAAAGTGTATTACATGATTAATCAACTAAATCAATATTTCTAAAACACCATATTAGTCCAATTAATCATGCTCATTATCATTATCATATGTCCAACATATAAATGAAAAAATCAAACCCATACAACATGCTATAGGTCTCGGCCAAGGGAGGGATTTTTATCCGATTCGAATTCAATCCAATTAATTTCACAATCGATATTAAATCCTTATCCCGAATGATTTCCAACACATCCAATTATCAAAAATCAAAATTACCAAGACTTTATTAAGGCATAATCAATTCGGCCAAGGGGAAAAAATTAGGGATTTATGTTCAATTCAAAATTCAATCCAATTGACCTTAAATTAACATCATCCTAAATGATTCTAATTCATCTAATGAATCAAAATCAAAAATTCCAAGAATTAAAATTTCCTTTAAATTCGGCCAACATCAATATTTTGGGGAAAATTATTCCAAATCAATTTTCAACAAATTGGTCCAACCAAAATGAAATTAAACATGTTATAAGCATACTTAAACAATCAATTTATTCAAATCATGCTCAACAAACATTTACCCAAATTTGAAGCCCTACAATTTTTCATGCTTAAACCTAGGCTCTTGATGCCATTGTTGGTAATTATCTAGGTCCAAAGATCAAACAAAACATGAAAACAATGTGTGAATACATCAACGGAGATAGCGAAATACTCACATCGATCGGTTGAGTCGATTTGGAGACGAATCAAGGCCAAATAGCCACTGCCAAGGACGCCAAACTGCTGCAGTTCACTGCCTCCATTTTCAGAATTTTGAGATGACAAACGGAGCTCCAAGCCTCGTCTAACGGATCCCGGCTCATGGGCGAACCTCCCTACCACCTTCGCAAGACTCGTAAGTGTGCTAGCACTTGGATTTCCACCATGAAAATCCACTCTTGCTTCCCTATATGTCACGCCATTTCTGGTTCAAAACCAGTGAAGAAAAATGGCTGTTTTGGCGTGAGGAGAGAAGAGAGAAAATTGAGAGAGAAGAAGTTGTTAAGTTATTACAAACGTGGTATAACATTTGTTTATATATTTTCCAAAAAATAATAAATGTTTTTACCATTTAATTTGCTTTCAAAAACAAATTAAATCAATTGTAATGACCTTGAGTGTTCCACACTCCAAAGTCAAAAGTCCATCACAAGTCCATCAAGTCACATCTACTTTAATAAAGTGACATGTTGTCATTTCACATCACTCAAAGTGACAAGTGATTTGACGTTTGATGCGACTAATGATTTGACGCTTGATGTGACTTGCGTCGCCGTACTCGAATTCGAAATACGAATGCGCTCGCAATCACACTCGGGCTCGAGTTCGTTAATTCCAAATTAACGATTTTTCCGTCGCGTCGTAATTAAATGATTACGCCTAGCGAATTCACTATTCACGTCGCTAACGAATTAATTCTAAATTAATTCGTTCGCTCGAATTAAAATCTAATTTTAATTCCGCGTCGAAATCTAATTTCGTTTAATATATCGAATATATTAATTTATCGATTAATTCCAAATTAATCGTTATCTCTCTTTAGACGATATTTTATCCTAGATAAAATATCTCCGTAATTAATCCTAGATTAATTTTCTCTCTCTTCTATATAATCCCAGATTATTCAAGAGTGCGAGTTGTGCGTCATCGGTGGATTATCGGGAAGCGACCCATGAGATCCCCGGATAAGTTGGCAGTAAATACGGTCGTCGGTGTACCCGAATCATGTATGTACCATGTACTACGTTCTACCGATTTACGAGACAAGGTCGACTCCTAGCAAAGCACCAAGTCTTCCCAATTCTCCGGACATATCCATATAGAATATACAAGGATCTATATCAAGCGTAGTATACCAAGTATTGTGCATATCGGCCCAGTATCGGATAGTCACGTGCTAGGGCTGGGGCTGGATAAGTGTCTGCCCCGTCCGAAACACATATCGGATGTCTGGTAACATAGTCTCTATAATCGGATATTCATGACCTGGTCACAATATCCCGATTGGATGCGCATCACTCAAGAGCACTAGTACCGTATCCTGCGTGACATCATCTCCACTATGACTGGAGTGATACTTCCGTCTTGACATCACACCCAATACTCTACGATTCTCAATATACCCAGCATTGGCGTACACAGAACCGGTTAGAGTCCTAGACGACCTCAACTAAAGTATATTGATTGTCGTAAGCATTAGCGGTGCAAGTCTCAGGTTAAGACCAAATACACCTACCCTGATGTCGGACTCCCATAGACACATAGTCATAATACCAATGGGATTATGTGGGGTCTATCCAGAGCGAAGCTGTTTCCCGTACCATCGGTGAAACACGACCTCCTATCGCACTTGCATAAGTATCCAATACTTATATATATGAGAACTATGTCGTTGTGCCCTCACAACGCGCACAAGTGCAATACTAGCCTATTCCGCATTATCGATGTCCTGTCTCGATAATACTCCAGCTAGGGATATTTAATGATTAATCCTTCGAGGACTGATACTGTCTCATATCATTCTCAATCCAGGAACTAATCATATGTACCTCTCTTCATTTATATATCTATGGTGATCTAATCACAAATGATGAGAGTGCAATTTCCTTGTCACATAATTAATTTGCTACAACAACACAATGATCTGTGCAAATAGTGACGCTATGGGTCATTTTGTCCAACACTATTCTTAGATCTTAGAAGTACTAATTGCAAAAGAAAACTCTTAGAGAGTTAATGGCTATGCTCAATGAGACAGAGCCAGAGCTTGCAAAAGGGCAAGAAGCGCAATGCGCATCTTACTTCAACATCCCAGAAGGTCAAGGCTTGGCCGAAGGCTTCTAGGGATATGAAAAAGGGGGCAAAGGTAAAATCGTCACAGTCTTCTAGGAAGACAAAGGACATATCCCAAGATGTCTGCCTAAACTGTGGCAAACGGGGTCACTGGAAGCGTGACTGCCATATGGACAAGGCAGACATGAAGGAAGTGAAGACGGAAAAGGGTTTGGCTTCAGGTATATTTGTTATAAACATGTCCACTGCTGGTTTTAAAATTGGATTTTAGATACTGGATGTGGTACATAAATATATGTACTGATGTGCGGGATCTGCAGATTAGCAGGATATTTACTTCAGATGAGATTGACCTGCGAGTCAGAAACATGATGAAAGTCATTGTTTTGGCCGTAGAAACCTAAGTTTTGGAACTGCCCTTTGGGCATGTACTTAAATTAGGAAACTATTTTAATGTACCTAGTTTGACTAGAAACATTATCTCTATATTTAGTTTAACTCGTTGCGGGTATACCTTTATGTTCCAGAACACTAGGTGTTTTATTTATAAAGATGATATTGAGTTATACACATTAAATGTGAATAACAGTATTTATATTTTGAATATAAACAAATCTCAAATATATAATATGACAAACAAAAGCTCAAACTGTATAAATCTGTCGAGACTTAAAAGTGGCATTGTTGTCAGGACACATTAAACAAGACTCATATATCCATACTTTCGAAGAATGGATACTAGGATGAATTTGATTCTAATTCAAATGATGTCTACGAATCTAATTTATTAGGCAAAGTGCCTAAAACACCTTTTACTTGGTAAAAGTGCAAGTGCCACCAATCTGTTAGCCCTCGTTCATAGTGACGTGAGTGGGCCCATGTCTAGCTAGGCTAGAGGTGGATATGTATACTTCGTAACCTTTACGGATGTGGCATCGCGTTACGGTTATGTGTATCTTATGAAACACAAGTCAGAAACTTTTGAGTAATTCAAAGAGTTTCGACACGAAGTAAGAAAACAGATCGGTAAAAGTATTAAAAACATTAATGTCAGACCATAGTGTAAAATACTTAAACATATGAGTTTCAAGATTACTTGAAAGAGTATAGTATTCTTTCATAGTGGACTCCTCCCGGAACACCTCAATTTGACGGTGTGTCCGAAGAGAGAAACCGAACTTTGTTGGACATGGTAAGGTTTATGATGAGTCGCACTGAACTACCAATTTCCTTCTGAGGATACGCATTTAACAGTGCAATACTTATTTTGAATAAGGTTCCATGAAAAATCTGTTAGACATACTTCATATTAGATATGAACAGGAAAGAAACCGGGTTTCTCATTCCTGAAGATTTGGGAATGCTGGGCATTTGTTTGGATGGTACCAAACTAGAACCCAAATCGGATTAGTGCATATTTGTAGGTTGTCCTAGGGAAACCAAAGTATAGTACTTATACAACTCACAAGAGAACAATATAATTGTTGCTCTCCATGCGGTTTTCCTAAGAGGAATTCCTATATGCAGTGGTAAGTGGGAGGAAAGTAAAACTCGATAAAAATTGGAGTAATACTGTTCCAGGCACCGAGTCCTCACGGAACACCAACAGTTCATCATGGATGAAACTGTACCAATAATCTTCGAATACACAAGAACCACGTAGGTCGAAGAGAGTCAGAAAACAACATGGGAGGTATGGGTTTCTGATCTCACCTCATGTAGATATCAATCTTATTGAGGAAGATGAACCGGCTACGTATGAGGAAGTGATACAAGGTATCGACTCCTTTTATGGCAAAGTGCCATGAAGTCCGAAATGGATTCCATGTATACCAACTAAGTTTGGACACTGGTTGATGTACCTGAAGACATTGTGCCTATTGGTACTAAATGAGTCTTCAAGGAAGACATACATGGATGGCAACATACAAATGTACATAGCTAGGCTTGTACAGAAAGGGTATCGTCAACGACATAGTGTCGACTATGATGAAACCTTTTACATGTTGCCATGATTAAATCCATTCGGATAATGCTTGCTAATGTTGCATATTTCATTTATGAAATATGGCACATGGTACGTCAAATCCGCTTTCCTTAAACGGAAACCTTTTGGAGGATGTTTGTATGCAATATCCTGACGGTTTTATAGTGCAAAACATGCAAACAAGGTTTGCAAGATAAATCAATCCATTTATGGATTAAAACAAGCATTGTGTTCTTGGAACCAGCATTTTGATGTAATCATAATGGTATATGATTTAATTCAAAACGAATATGATTCTTGTGTATATAATAAGGTTAGTGGGAGCGCACTGACAATGAATGTCCTATAAGTTGATGATGTATTGCTTCTTAGCAATAACATTCCCATAATATAATCGGTGAAAGCTTGGCTTTCATTAAAATTCTCCATGGAATACCTGGGAGAAGCAGGCTTTATTCTAGGAATAAAGATCTACCGGAATATATCTAAAAAGCCGCTGACAACCCTCCCAGATCTCGTACATTTTTGAAATGTATGTGACCTGATGTCTCATATGCTTTGAGCATATGTAGACGCTATAAGGCCAATCCAGGTGATGGTCACTGGATTGATATTAAAAACATCCTTGAGTATCTTGGATGAACTAAGGATGCTTTCTGATCATATTGGGAAATGAGAACTTGAGGTAACTGGGTTCACCACTGCAAGTTTCCAAACTGACAAAGACTACTTTAAGTCGCAATAAGGGTACATATTTAGTTTGAATAACGGAACAGTGAGCTGGAAATTTTCCAAGCAAGATACTGTTGTCGAATAAATAACAAAAGCGGAACATTGCTACAGCTGAGGCAGCAAAAGAAGCATTTAAGATATATATAATCCTAATTGGATTAGGTATAGTTCTGTTAGCAGCTGAGCTGGGCTATAGCACAGGCTAAGAAACTGCGGTATCATCAACGATCCAATTATATACTTCGAATAATTCATCTGATTCGTCGGATCATACATCGTGGCGATGTGATGATCGAATAAAAACACATCAGATGATAACCTTGCAAATCCACTAACGAAAGTAGTTTCTCATTAGAAGTTTGAGCGACCCATACATAGTTCAGGTGTATGACACTTGAGTGATTGGCTATAGGCCAAGTGGGAGATTGTTGGACAATTATGACCCATAGCATCACTATTTATATAGAACATGGTGTTGTTGTACAAATTAACTATGTGACAAATGGAATTGCTCTTTTATCATTTGTAATTAGATTACCAAGATATATAAATGATAAAAGTCCATATGATTAGTACCGGATTAATAAGATATGAGACAATATTAATCCACTAAGGTTTAATCATTAAATATCCATAGTCGTAGTATTATCGAGACTGGACATCGATAATTCGGAATACACTAGTATTACACTTGTGCGTGTTATAGAAGCGTAACGGCATAGTTCATATATATTTGGATATTGGATACTCATGCAAGTGTAATAGGAGGTTCTATTTACCGATGGTACGGAAACAGCTTCGCTCTGGATATACCCATCGGAATCCCATTGGTAGTATGACTATGTGTCTATGGGAATCCGAATCAGGGTAGGTGTATTTGGTCTTAACTTGAGACTTGCATCGCTAATACTTGCAACAATCAGTATACTTTGGTTTTGATCGTCTGGGGCTTTAATAGGTTATGTGCATGCCTCTTCTACGTATACTGAGAATCGTAGTGTATTGGGTGTGATGTCAAGATGGAAGTATCACTTCAGTCATATGGAGATGATGATCACATAGGATACGGAACTAGTAGTCTTAAGTACTACAAACATCGGGATAATATGACTAGGTCATGATTATCCGATTATAGAGACTAGTTACCAGAGATCCGATATATGCTTCGTATGGGGCAGACACAATTCCAGCCCTAGGCCTAAAAATGTGATATCGATACTGGATCGCAATACGCAATACTACGTATACTACGCCTGACAAAGATTATATATTCCTTAAAGAATATTTCTGGAGAATTGGGTAGGCACGGTGCTTTGCTAGAACCCAACCATGTCTTGTAAATTGGTAAGAACGTGGTACCGGGTACGCACGTGTTCGGATAGTCCGACGACCAGATTTACTGCCAACATATCCAGAGATCTCATGGGTCGCTTCCTGAAGATTCACTGATGACGTATGACTCGAACATAATTAATCTGGGATTAATTAGAAGAGAGAGAAAATTAATCTAGGATTAATTACGGCGAGAATTCATCTGGGATAAAATTCAATTAATAGATAGAGAACGATTAATTTGGAATTAATCGATTAAATAATATATTTGATATATTAAATGAAATTAGATTTCATAATGGAATTATAATTGGATTTTAATTCGGGCGAACGAATTAATTTAGAATTAATTCGCGAGCGACTTTAATAGTAATTTTGCTAGGCATAATTATTTAATTAAATTTGATTCAATTACGTCGCAACAAAAAATTCGTTAATTCGGAATTAACGAACCCGATCCCGGAATGTATTTACGGGCCCACTCGGATTTTGAATCAAGTGGGGCCCACCACTTGTCACATCACCTAGTCAACTTTATCAACTTTTGGTTGATAGAAGTTGGTGGGATTTTTTTGGTTAGCTTGTTTCTTACACAAGCATTATTAAAATTAATGTGTAAGTGACATATACCAATTTTTGGATTTTGTTATTACTTTACATTGATTTTTGAAATAAAAAACATTTCACTCATTTTTCTCTTCTCTCTCATTGGCGTAAAAAAGCCACTCTCCAACTCTCAAAATTTGTTCACTTTGCCGTGAACTTCAAAGAAAAAAGGAAGAATTTTGTTGCAGAATTCATCCTAAGTTAGCACTTAAATAATCATACAAATGTGATAGGGAAACTTCTCCCATAGAGTTTGGAATCAAACTTCAAGGCTTGGAGCTACACCAATCTTCAAAGAGAAGCTTGGAGCTGTTAGTGTTCCTAGAACATGTCAATGTCTCTAAGTTGTGATTTGTGTGTGAATAAAGAAGAGGAGTTGCGGAATACTCACATTGATTGGTGGAGGAGATTTCAAAAATTTCCATCTTTCCTTGGATTCGTTGGAAGCTTCGGAGCTTGAAGACGAGTTCCAAACTCTCAGGTTGGTCTCCCTATCACCTTCATTTGACTCCAAAATGTGCTAGCATGGTAGAATTTTGAAACAAAAATTCCATGGAGAAAGGAGAAGCTCACGCCATATTGAGAGAGAATAAGAAGTTTAAGTGTTGTGAATAGTAACTTGTTACCACTTCCAAAGTCAACAAGTTAATATATATTAAGTTTGATTGTTGGTTTGGTTTATGTATTTTACAAGCAATCCAAGCCTTACATAACCATTACCAAATTCCATCAAATGTCAAAGACATTGATGTAAGTTGGTGAGCCCCACTTGAATTCTAAATTTAAGTCGGACAATCTAACACGCAACTTAGTTCGGGCCCGGGTTCGTTTAATTCCGAATTAAGTGAATTTTCCGTTGCGACTTAATTAAATCAAATTTAATTAAATAATAATGCCTAGCAAAATTATTATGAAAGTCGCTTGTGAATTAATTCTAAAATAATTCTTTCGCTTGAATTAAAATCCAATTTTAATTCCGCATTGAAATCTAATTTCAATTAATATATCTAATATATTTTTAGCCCAATTAAATAAATTAAATAGTAAAATCTAATTTCACAATTAAATTTACTTTACCGATTAATTCTAAATTAATCGCGTCTCTCTTCTCGACGAATTTATTCCCAGATAAATTCTCGACGCAATTAATCCCAGATTAATTCTTTCTCTTTTAATTAATCCCAGATTAATTATCTGTTCGAGTCAAATGTCATCGGTGAATCTTTGGGAGGCGACCCAACAGATCCATGGATATGTTGGCAGTAAATACGGTTATCGGACTATCCGAATATGTGCGTACCTAGTACCACGTTCTTACCGATTTACAAGACATGGTTGGCTTCTAGCAAAGCACCGTGCCTACCCAATTCTCCACAAATATATTCCACATGGAATATACATAATCTATATCAGGCGTAATATACGTAGTATCGCGTATTGCGATCCAGTATCGGATGTCACATGCTAGGCCTGGGACTGGAATTGTGTATGCCTCGTACGAAGCATATATCGGATTAATAGCAACTAGTCTCTTTAATCGGATAATCATGACCTTGTCATATTATCCCCATAGCTGCAGCATTTAAGAGAGTACCAGTTATGTATCTTTGCGTGATCATCATCTCCATATGACTGAAGTGATACTTCCATCTTGACATCACACCCAATACACTACGATTATCAGTTTACCCAGAAGAGGCGTACACATAACCTATTAAAGCCTCGGACGACCAAAACCAAAGTATACTGATTGTCGCAAGTATTAGCGATGCAAGTCTCAGGTTAAGACCAAATACACCTACCCTGATTCGGACTCCCACAGACACATAGTAATACTACCAATGGGATTCCGAGGGGTCTATCCAGAGCGAAGCTATTTCCGTACCATCGGTAAACAGAACCTCCTATTACACTTGCATGAGTATCCAATACCCAAATATATGAGAACTATGCCCTTACGCTTCCATAACACGCACACGTGTAATACCAGCCTATTCCGCATTATCAATGTCCAGTCTCGATAATACTACGACTAGGGATATTTAATGATTAAACCTTAATGGATTAATATTGTCTCATATCTTATTAATCTGGTACTAATCATATAGACTTTTATCATTTATATATCCCGGTAATCCAATTACAAATGATAAAAGAGCAATTTCCTTTGTCACATAGTTAATTTGTACAACAACACCATGTTCTGTACAAATAGTGATGCTATTGGTTATAATTGTCCAACAATCTCCCACTTGGACAATAGCCAATCACTCAGGTGTTCTCCACCTGAACTATGTACGGGCCGCTCAAACTTCTGCTGAGAATTAGCTTTCGTCAGCGGATTTATAATGTTATCATCTGATGCGATTTATTCGATCATCGCATCGCCACGATATATGATCTTACGAATCAGATGAAACGATTGAAGTACATACTTGGATCGTTGACGAGACCGCGGTTCCTTAGCCTGTGCTGTAGCCTAGCTCAGCTGCTAACAGAACTACTCATAATCTAATTAGGAATATTATAGATCCAAAATGCTTCTTTTGCTGCCTCAGCTGCAACAATGTTTCGCTTTTGTTGTTTATTCGGCAACAATATCTTGCTTGGAAGATTTCCAGCTTACTGTTCTGTTATTCAAACTATATAGTACCCTTTATTGCGACTTATAGTCGTCTTTATCGGTTTGGAAACTTGCAGCGGTGAACCCAGTCACCTCAAGTTCTCTTTCTCCATAGCTTAAGAAAGCATCCTTAGTTCATCTAAGATACATAAGAATGTCTTTAACATCAATCCAGAGAAAATCACCTGGATTGGCCTGATTGTGACTCCATATGCTCAAAACGTATGAGACACCAGGTCACGTACATATATTTCAATGTATGAGTTCTCGGTGAGTGCCAACGACTTTTAGATCTATCTCAATAGATCCTTATTCCTAGAATAAAGGTTGTCTCTCCCAAGTAATCTACGGAGAATTTTCATGAAAGCCAATCTTTCACCGATTGTTTTATGGGAATGTCATTTCCAAGAAATGATATGTCATCATCATATAGGACATTCATTTTCAGTACGCTCCCACTAACCTTCTTATATACACAAGAATCATCTTCGTTTTGAATTAAATCATATATCATTATGATTACATCAAAATGATGATTCCAAGAATTCAATGCTTGCTTTAATCCATAAATGGATTGATTTAACTCGCAAACCTTGTTTGCATGTTTTGGCACGATAAAACCGTCAGGTAGTTCTAAACACCCTCCAAAAGGTTTTCGTTTAAGGAAAGCGATTTTGACGTTAAGCTGCCATATTTCATAAATGAAATACTCAACATTCGCAAGCATTATCCAAATGGATTTAATTATTGCAACGGGTAAAAGGTTTCGTCGTAATCGACATTATGTTGATGACGATACCTTTTCGCTACAAGTCTAGCAATGTACGTTTGTATGTTGCCATCCATGTTTGTCTTCCTTGAAGACCCATATAGTACCAATATGCACAATGCCTTCTGGAACATTAACCAGTGTCCAAACTTAGTTGCTATACATGGAATCCATTTCGGACTTCATGGCACTTTGCCATAAAAGGGAGTTGATACCTTGTATCACTTCCTCATACGTAGTCGGTTCATCTTCCTCAATAAGATTGACATCTACATGAGGTGAGATCAGAAACCCATACCTCTCTGGTTGTTTTCTAACTCTCTCCGACCTACGCGGTTCTTGTGTATTCGAAGATTATTGGTACAGTTTCATCCCTGATGAACTGTTGGTGTTCCGTGAGGACTCGGTGCCTGGAATAGTATTACTCCGATTTTCATCGAGTTTTACTTTCTTCCCATTTACCACTGCATTTAAGAATTTCTTTTAGGAAAACCGCATGGAGAGCAACAATTACATTGTTCTCTTGTGAGTTGTATAAGTACTATACTTTGGTTTCCCTAGGATAACCTACAAATTAGGCACTTATCCGATTTGGGTTCTAGTTTGGTACCATCCAAACAAATGCCCAGCATTCCCAAATCTTCAGGAATGAGAAACCCGGTTTCTTTCCTGTTCATATCTTATATGAAGTCTGTCTAACAGATTTTTCATGGAACCTTATTCAAAATAAGTATTGCACTGTTAAATGCGTATCCTCAGAAGGAAATTGGTAGTTCAGTGCGACTCATCATAAACCTTACCATGTCCAACAAAGTTCAGTTTCTCTCTTCGGACACACCGTCAAATTGAGGTGTTCCGGGAGGAGTCCACTATGAAAGAATACTATACTCTTTCAAGTAATCTTGAAACTAAAATGTTTAAGTATTTTACACTATGGTCTGACATTAATGTTTTTAATACTTTTACCGATCTATTTTCTTAATTCGTGTCGAAACTCTTTGAATTACTCAAAAGTTTCTGACTTGTGTTTCATAAGATACACATAACTGTAACGCGATGCCACATCCGTAAAGGTTACGAAGTATACATATCCACCTCTAGCCTGGCTAGACATGGGCCCACTTACGTCACTATGAACGAGGGCTAATAGATCGGTGTCACTTGCACTTTTACCAAGTAGAAGATGTTTTAGGCACTTTGCCTAATGAACTAGATTCGTAGACATCATTTGAATTAGAATAAAATCAGTCCTAGTATCCACTCTTCAAAAGTGTGGATATACGAACCTTGTTAATGTGTCCCAGACAACAATGCCACAAATAAGTCTCATCTGATTAATTCAGTTTGAGTTATCTGTTTGTCATGTTATATGTTTGAGATTCATTTATATTCCAAATATAAATACTGTTATTCACATCTAATTTGTTTATCTCAATATCATCTTTATAAACAAAATCACTTAGTGTTCTGGAATATAAAGGTATACCCGCAACGGGTTATACTTGATATAGAGATAATGTTTCTAGTCAAACTAGGTACATTATAACAGTTTCCTAATTCAAGTACATGCCCAAAGGGCAGTTCCAAAAGTCAGGTTTCTACGGTTAAAATAGCGACTCTCGTCCCGTTTCTGACTCGCAGGTCGATCTCAACTGAAGTCAGTCTCCTGTTAATCAGCAGATTCTGCACACCTGTACATATTTATGTACCACTTCTAGTATCAAAAATCTAATTTTGAAACCAGTAGTGGACATGTTTATAACAAACATACCTGAAGTCAGAGCCTAGCCCGTCTTCACTTCCTTCATGTCTGCCTTGTCCATACGGCAGTCACGCTTCCAGTGACCCCGTTTGCCACAGTTTAGGCAGACATCTTGGGATATGTCATTTGTCTTCCTAGAAGACTGAGACGATTTTGCCTTTGCCCGTTTTCACATCCCTAGAAGTCTTCGGCCAAGCCTTGACCTTCTAGGATGTTGAAGTAAGATGCGTCTTGCACTTCTTGCCTTTTTGCAAGTTCTGGCTCTAACTCCTTGAGCAAAGCCATTAACTCTCCAAGAATTATCTTTTGCAATCAACACTTCTAAGATCTAAGTATAGATATATGAAGATCCTTCAATTTCACTATCATACTATAAAGATCTAATCCTTAGTTCTGACGAATAAATTAAGGAGTCTTTGCGGCAAGCATAACGGATTGAGCACTAAAGTTATCATCACATGAATCTTCCAAAGATCACGCTCTACTATTTGGTCAACTCCGGGTTTAGGCCCGAGAGTTCGCTCTATCAAATAGAGTAACTTCTCAACTCCCAGGACTATCCTGAAATTCATTTCCCAATATGAAAATTAAAGCAATAAAAGACATTTATCACTTAGGATTATGTCATTTGACGCTAACCTTTCAATTCATCTTGATTGTTATAGTCCAACTATCCAATCAACGATTTCGGGTACAATCTAATGTAATGATTACTATAGTCTAACTATATAATTAACTACTATTTGATTGGTTAAATTCAAATATATTGATTACTATAATCCAATTACATAATCAACTATAATTAAAGTAGTTTGAATACAGTCTAACTGTTAAATTAAAACAACAATTAAATATTAGTCCAACTAATATATTTATATTTAAATAATGACGAAAAAATGAAATGAGCGCGTATTGGCAAGTATCTAAACAAAATTGTAAATTTAATATTTGCCTCCCACTATTTTTCAGCGAGCCTCTAACCCTCTGTGGAGTACTCTGGAAACCTAGTTTCCTAGTGGGCTAGGATCCCGTTAAATAACACACAATCTTGACTTTGGCCAACAAATTGTATGAAACTTAACTAGTTAGATCTCTAAGATCAATTGGATCTCATCCAATTCCTAGATCCAGTAGGTGGACATCCAAGTCCGAAACATATATCCGATATATGCCAATATATCCAATATATTGCCTAACCTTTTTCCTCTAAATCAACTAAGTCTTGGCTTTGGCACAACAAGCTTAATGATTCTAGTTAAGCGTGACCCATTGACCTTGGAAAGCTTCGTAATCGATGTCGATGGACAAGAAGTGATCTTGACTTTGGCCAACAAATCACAACTTGGACAAGACATGCGATATGGAACAAAGCCTTAATGATTCAAACACATCCGCGATTGACAAAGGTCTTGAATTTGGCCAACAAACCAGTGCCAATCTTGGATCTTGAGAAAGAATCATTTAATGGAAGGAAAGCGCTTAATATTTGTTGAGGGTTTTTCGCGTAATTGGCAACCAATTAATTATCTTTAATTAGGTCTCATCATACACCCTTAAACATGCATTCTAAAAGCATAATAAGGCGCGAATAAAATAATAATGATATGCGGATGGATATATAATACAATTTATTCCTAGAACAAATCTCTCCATTTCCTCTCTCATGCTAGCACTATTCTTGCTTCTACCCAATTACATAATACTTCTAAAGAAACCTCATTTATATTGAGGGGAATTGGTGAGAAAAGAAATACAATGAGAAAAGAGGTAATAGGCTGAACACACAGGTCCAATATAATAAATTCTAAATTTATTACAACAATTTCCAAAATTTCCCTCACCCTTCTAATATCCATCTGATATACATTATTCATTCATACATCCAAGTATTCACACATAGCATGTTATCAATCAATCTAATCCAATTAATTAATCTATAATTAATGACCATCCAATGTTCAAACAACGATTTGATTTGCGCGAGTCCACTCGTTTAAGAATAAGTACTCAAAGTACGTATTCTTGAATTATATCGAACTATAATTTTAAATCCAATTTAAATTATATTCAATACTAATTCACATTTAATTCCAAATTAAATTATTACACTTTTAATTGTACCTTTTAGACTTGGATTCCAAATCCAATCTTAATAGGTCTCAAAGGCCCAATTAGTATCCGATACTATTCAATTAAAGTCCAATAGCTTTTAATTAATTCTTTAGGCATGGGCTTTGGAAATTATGGGTCAAACCCAAGATGCCAATGCCCAATTAGGAATCACCCTATGCCAAAAATCAATTTAGGCCCAATTAAATTATTTAAAGGCCCAATTGTCATATTTGGACTTTATGGAAATGGTTTTAGGCCCAATTGGATCCAATCAATTATCCTAAACCAAACTTGGCCCAACCAAGCCCATTAAGCTCAATTACAACAAATTAAATTAACTTATTATTCTAAATTATAAATTAATTCAATTCAAGTGTAATTACCATAATTAATGAATTAATCTAATGCTTCCAAAACACCAATTAATTCAATTAATCATGCTTTACATTTCCAACTCATGTCCAACACAAATTGAAGCAAAACAATTCATTATAACATGCATCATGCTCACGGTTTTGACAAGAAATAATTATGCAATTTGATTACAATCCAATTAAATCAACATCCAATATTCATTTCATGCCAACAACACATCCAATTGTCTAATTTTCAAAAAAATCACCATGAGGTTAAGGGTTCTAAGTTTCGGCCAAGGGGTAGATTTTGGGGAAAATTAATCCTATCAATTTTTCACAAAATTAAGGATGCACAAATCCAATTCAACATCATACCAACTCAACCAAACCACCAATTTGAAGAAATTATGTTCTAAACACAAAAACCCCAAATAAAGTCATGAACCCTAAAATTCCAAATCAAATTTAGGATGGCTCTGATACCAATTGTTAGTGTTCCTAGAACATGCCAAGGTCTCTAAGTTGTGATTTGTGTGTGAATAAAGAAGAGGAGTTGCGGAATACTCACATGGATTGGTGGAGGAGATTTCAAAAATTTCCATCTTTCCTTGGATGCGTTGGAAGTTTCGGAGCTTGAAGACGAGTTCCAAACTCTCGGGTTGGTCTCCCTATCACCTTCCTTTGACTCCAAAATGTGCTAGCATGATAGAATTTTGAAACAAAAATTCCATGGAGAAAGGAGAAGCTCACGCCATATTGAGAGAGAATAAGAAGTTTAAGTGTTGTGAATAGTAACTTGTTACCACTTCCAAAGTCAACAAGTTAATATATATTAAGTTTGAGTGTTGGTTTGGTTTATGTATTTTACAAGCAATCCAAGCCTTACATAACCATTACCAAATTCTATCAAATGTCAAAGACATTGATGTAAGTTGGTGGGCCCCACTTGAATTCTAAATTTAAGTCAGACAGTCCAACACGCAACTTCGCTCGGGTCCGGGTTCGTTTAATTCCGAATTAAGCGAATTTTTCGTTGCGACTTAATTAAATCCAATTTAATTAAATAATAATGTCTAGCAAAATTATTATGAAAGTCGCTTGTGAATTAATTCTAAAATAATTCTTTCGCTTGAATTAAAATTCAATTTTAATTCCGCATTGAAATCTAATTTCAATTAATATATCTAATATATTATTTTAGCCCAATTAAATAAATTAAATAGTAAAATCTAATTTCACTATTAAATTTACTTTACCGATTAATTCTAAATTAATCGCGTTCTCTATTCTCGACGAATTATTCCAAGATAAATTCTCGACGCAATTAATCCCAGATTAATTCTTTCTCTTTTAATTAATCCCAGATTAATTATCTGTTCGAGTCAAATGTCATCGATGAATCTTTGGGAGGCGACCCAAGAGATCACTGGATATGTTGGCAGTAAATACGGTTATCGGACTATCCGAATACGTGCGTACCTAATACCACGTTCTTACCGATTTACAAGACAGGGTTGGCTTCTAGCAAAGCACCGTGCCTACCCAATTCTCCAGAAATATATTCAACATGGAATATACATAATCTATATCAGGCGTAGTATACGTAGTATCGCGTATTACGATCCAGTATCGGATTTCACATGCTAGGCCTAGAGCTGGAATTGTGTATGCCCCGTACGTAGCAAATATCGGATTAACAGCAACTAGTCTCTTTAATCGGATAATCATGACCTTGTCATATTATCCCGATAGCTGCAGCATTTAAGAGAGTACCAGTTCTGTATCCCTGCGTGATCATCATCTCCATATTACTGAAGTGATACTTCCATCTTGACATCACACCCAATACACTACGATTCTCAGTATACCCAGAAGAGGCGTACACAGAACCTGTTAAAGCCCCGGACGACCAAAACCAAAGTATACTGATTGTCGCAAGTATTAGCGATGCAAGTCTCAGGTTAAGACCAAATACACCTACCCTGATTCGGACTCTCATAGACACATAGTAATACTACTAATGAGATTCCGAGGGGTCTATCCAGAGCGAAGCTGTTTAGGTACCATCGGTAAACAGAACCTCCTATTACACTTGCATGAGTATCCAATACCCAAATATATGAGAACTATACCGTTACGCTTCCATAACACACACAAGTGTAATACTAGCCTATTCCACATTATCGATGTCCAGTCTCGATAATACTACGACTATGGATATTTAATGATTAAACCTTAGTGGATTAATATTGTCTCATATCTTATTAATCCGGTACTAATCATATGGACTTTTATCATTTATATATCCCGGTAATCCAATTACAAATGATAAAAGAGTAATTTCCTTTGTCACATAGTTAATTTGTACAACAACACCATGTTATGTACAAATAGTGATGCTATGGGTCATAATTGTCCAACATGAGCAACTTCAAATGAGCAAAAGTTTTGAACTTTCCACCTACATCCAATCTGTTCAATGTAAGTATTTCCGCTACTTCTTTGCGTATTCACACGTCTTTTATGCTTATTAGATCCCTGGCTAGTTCTTAGAGAACCCAACACATTACATCGATTTACTGACTGGTATGGTGGCTGGTAAGGTCTGTGCCGGTTGCCGAGAGCCTGCAAAATAGAGGCTCACCGATTTGGATACTGGTATGAACATCGGTATGATGCATGCCGGTTTCTGCGAGTATGTAAACCTCAAGTAGGCCGGTATGTGACCGGTATGGACATGCTTGTTTCCGCGAGCATGCAAAACAGAGCAAGTCCACCGGTATGCAGGTTATGGGATCGGTATGCCGGTCTAAGTGCCAAAATATAGGATTTAAAGGTTAAAAGTATTTTGCACATGACCCTAAATGTGCATATGTCCTATGAGCTTAGAGACTTAAATAACCAACTCACTTTACAAAGAGAGCCATAAGCTAAGACCATACAAGATTTTCTTCGTTTGTCGCTTGTCTTCACATTCGTTGTTCTTCATCACCAATGTACTTCGACATCTTTTTGTAATGTCTCGCTAATACTCGTGAAGACTTCTAGTGTGGTGTCATCAAAATCCATCTTGAGATTATGTCGTTAACATGACATTCGTCCGAAATCGAACCTCGTAAGGTCTATTCCAACTAGTTAGATATTGTTTGTTTTGCTAGCTTGAGGATTGACCCAGCAACTTGGCTTCCTAGCCTCTCAATGTTTTATTCTTGGTATGGGTCCAAGTCCACCCAAAAAACCTCTAACTAGTTGAGAGAATCTTACTTATAAGCACATATCCAAGTTCTATGCCAAGCAATGTAGGATATTACAATCCAACGTCCTTATTGGCATATCGGTTGGGGAGATGACATTTGCTCATGTGGACCCCATTGCGGCACATTATATACTCACATAATTCCATTGTGCCATTTATTTACATGGCCCTATTGTGGCAGATTATTAAGCTGCCCCGAGTTGGCATTTATTTACGCAAATCCCGTATGACATTTCGTTATAACCTTTGTGCATATCTTTGATGTGTGTTCACATGTATATCTCATACAATGATATATTAAATCGTTGGTGTGCATTTTAATTTTGTATATATAATGGCAATGAACATATTTTTTTACTAACCATGAAGTTTTTTTGTAAAATAAATTAAGATGAGTCTGTTTTAATCGCTATTGAGCGCGTGGTTTTACTTATCCTTTAATCGAATTCAGAATAATTTAAAAACTCAGAACAATTTAGAAAGTAAAGAGCTTGATTGACTTCTCGAGGGCTAGAATTCGAATATGGTAGGCATCCGAGTTACTTGACTAATGTTTTAATTATCAGACTATAAAATTATTAGATGATGCATATTAAGTACTGTAAATGTTAAGTCTAACACACACTTAAACAATCAATTCTTCATAGGCGCCATTAAGCTTCAAAACTATATCAAGTAAATACCTCACAGAGCAATTTAACTCGGAGGCTTAACAGTACAATTTCAACACAACGTAAAATGAGCATGATACTTCCTCCATCTCGTATCCCTACAATAAACTGCTAAGATTTACATACCCAAGAGTGTTCTAGAATGATCCAATATTCTAGTTACATACAGACTGCTACTCATGAAGCCATAAAAAATCCCAGGTGAAAAACAGATGAGCATAACTACTACATAATAAGATCATATGAAGTATATTTATCGCACTGCATTAGATTGACCAGCTAAAGGGCAGGCAACAAACAGTCACGTTTTGCTCTTGAACTTCCTTTGAGCCTTGAGATCCACCACGACTACACTGATGTTATCCTTGCTTCCCTTTTGAAGGGCGCGGTTTGAGAGGTACTCTGCTGCTGCCTGGGCAGCAGGATCGATTCCCTTCCCCCTTCCGGAGGAAAGTGTAACGCCATTCTTTTTGTGCCAGAGTAGTATTCGCTTTCGTGCCAGCTCACATGCCTCCTCGTTCGTCATGACATCCCATAAACCGTCGCTGGCTAGAATGAGGCATTCATCTTCTCTTGCCCTTGGAAGAAACATTACTTCCGGTTCAGGAATAATCCATGGTTTCAAGTATCTGTCACCTGAAAACCACGGCAAAGATTGAGCATACTATTCACTTTATTTATTACAATCTGAGATTGGAGCAGAATGCATAAACTGGTTTTATATGCTCATACTCATAAAAATACATGCACAGTGAATTCTACCGAACTTGCACAATAAACTATACGGTTTCATCCAGGACACTGACACAGTTTCAACTGAAGCAATGGGAAAACTAAGCACACTACCTCTTTATGGATAAAAACAAATTACTATGTATACCCCAATATTTGAAAATGCAACATTTATTAGACAAAAGGAAGGTGCACACTTATGCTTGGCACCAAACAAAAATTTATAATTGCCCTTCCAGGAAGTTTTGTTTTCTTTACGTAGCAATTACATTACAGATTTATAATACTGTCCACACATCAAAATCAACTCATAACCAAGATTAATGGAGGTAAAATAAACATCTCATAAAAGTTAAGTTAATTAACTTATTGATATGCTATGTACTTAGCAGGCACTTCCTTATCACCAGATCAGAACTTGCTTCCGTATTAGAGTTTTGAGTCACCCAAGGCTTCAAGCAAACCACTTACAGAATTAACATTGATCATATTAAATCTTTTGACACTCCATCATAAGGCTTTATTAGTTGGTTCCAGCGGAACCATGAAAATCTACCAATATCCTGAATCAGTGGTCCCATGGATAAAGAAACCAATGTCTCATAATGAATCCAAGTGTCTTCCATACATAGTTAACATTTTCAGATTCCAGAATAACAAAAGCAAAATAAAGGATGGAAAAAAACTTATTTCTTCCTCCAGAATAGATACTTCTGAAGTAGCTACTGGAGGAAAACTTAATTCTCCAGATATCGTAAGTTCAGGGCAGTTTTTTCTCATCTTTGATGGTGTACACCTGAAACCACTTCTTAAAGCTTATAAAAAAGGGTCAACGGATGTCCTTATACCTTTGCCACATATCAATACTTTCAATTTATTATTTTAACTAGTAAACAATACATTATACATTTAAAAAGTAACTTGACAACAGACAATGTTAGATCCATCTCAAGGAGAAAAGAGTCAAAGAGAGAAGGTTTTGAGTTCTGCATATTGTGCACATTTAACATACAAGCTTACTGGTAATCAACAATGCCAAGGGGATAGATAATAACAATCTTGTCTTAGTACTCTGTGATTAACCAATTGAAACATGACAAAACACTGATGAGCGGAATCACTTGGGCAAAACTGCCTCTGCTAGAAAGCTGTACTAAGCTGAATTCATAAAAATGGAAGAGATAGAACCACGATGAAGGAATACATACCAATAGACCTTGACATTGCAAGAACGCCAAATACACGATGTCCGTTCCATTGTATAACCTTGCCTCCAGCTGCTTCAATCCTGGCATATTCATCTTCTCGATTTGGCTGTGAACAAAATAATAATAAAAAAAAAAAAAAAAAAAGCGAAGATCAGTTCCTTGCACTTTATTAAGAACTTTTAAAAAAATGAAAACCACAATCCAAAATATCTCACTTTATGATCCACAGACAACGCCATGGGTTCTTTTCCACGACATAGAACTGCTCTTGAATCTCCACAGTTTGCTACAATAATATGTGATGAACAAATAACAGCAACAACAGCGGTAGAACCAACAGTCTCTGGGGCAACAGGTTCTTGGTTTGTTTTTCCTCCAACTTCAGCATCAACTCCAGCAAAACAATTGGTGAATGCTTTTTTCCACTGCTCTTGGCAACTATGCATCACACTTCCATCACTCAGACATTCCTTAACAAACTCTATCTCCTCGGCTAAAGCAGTATGGATGCGATCATGACAGTAGTTCGCAACCTGAGCAAGCGAACCCCATTTGAAAATTTTCTTTCACCCAAATAAAATAAAAAAAAAAAAAATCACAGTTGAATGGTAAGAGGCAAAGAAACAACATCAGAAGCAAAAAGAGAGAATAAGGGAACCTGCGAGCCTCCGTGACCATCATAGACCCCAAAGAAATGAGCAGTCTGCTGACTGAATCGCTTGCTCAAGCCATCAACTACCTGGTCACCAATTAGCATTTGAATAGGAATTTCCAGAAAATAAGGCACAGTTGCAACTGCATCTTCCATCTCAGGTCTCCTTCCACAAACAGATGTGAAACCCCAAAGGGGCACATAATCCACCTCAAATACACTGCGTCCTACTGTTCCACTCACTCTTTTTTCCACAGCCAGTTGAAGAACAAGTGAAGATGACTTTTGCTTAGACCCATCTCCAATCTCTTCCTCAAGGCTCACTGCCACAGCAAGGGGATTACCCACTATTTCAGTCTCAATAATAGACTCCTGTAAATCACTGGCCTTAGCAATAATATCAACACTGCAAACGCTCTTCCCGGTGTCAACTGAACCCAGAGTTCCTACCTCAGATGAAGCCTCAAAATTTAAAAAATCCTCTCCACATAAGCTACTGGTGTCACTTGCCACTGAAAGCGAACAACAGCTATCAAGGGTCGGATCCCCCTCCAATGATAAGGAATCATTTTCCTCACTGTCTCGATTTATCACATCATCACTAGAAACCCAATTGTTTTTATTTTCAGATATCATATCCAGCAGAGGAACCCCTCCCACTTTATCCTCTTCAGGCACCACCACAGCAGTACTAACTTCATTTCCCAAATCACTAAAATTACAATCCTCATGCCCTAGGGCTACAGATTTTCCAGAAAGCCTAGCTACAGAATTAGACAACAAGCCAGCCGTGTCAGCCATCATCTTAAGTCTTGTGATATCCAGATGCGTAGCGGTTGTTGGGTTATCACAGACCGAATTACCTACTCTAAATGGCACCACAACTGCCATAAACATCTCCTCCATCAAAATCTCTATCTGGGCAGTTCAAAAAGTCACCCTTTAACCCCTCCAATTTCTCACAACCTGTCATTATTCAACTAATTTTTTCACCTTCTTCTCTTTTCAAGACCAATAATGGGAAGTGAAAGGTCGGTCTTAATAGACCATTTTCCATGCCTTGAAAATTCAATAAACCCAAAAGGAGGAAGCAAATTCAGGTGACTTATGGTTGAGAACAGAAGCTGGTTAATGGGAAACATACAAGTAGTCAGATCTAGTCAACTAAAACGGATCCAAATTCCATTAGTGGAAACCATCAACTACATTTAAAAGGAGAAAATTTTAAGCCCACAAACAATAAAATGAAACTCTACAACATATACATATGCAAGTAAAAATTAAAATTTGAACCAACCCTTTATCTCTAAACACAAGAAAACAAAAGGGTCATGAGAAAGAACCCAAGAAAGTCCCAAAAATTCACAGGAAACCCTAATAAATATGGTATCTTTTCAACACACTTAAGTTCCCTGGATCTAAGGCAAGCCACCTTATCCTCTCCTCTTGCACTGTTGTTCTCTCTCATTCACAAATTATGATTGTCAACATACAAATAATCAACAATTAAAAGCAACAAAAAGAAAAAAAGACTACCTAATTTGTCAACTGTAAATTAAAGTCATTATCTTCCCTATCTCTCTTTTCTTTTACTTCTTCCAAACTTTTAACTTCAAAGAACCAAGTAAAAAATGATTAAAGAAATAGAAAAAGTAGCAAGAAACAAGATATTGACATGGAGTTGCTTTGCTTTGCTTACCAATTAAAAATATAACCGCTCAAATGTGACCATTAAGAATTGTTTATTACATATATTATGTAATTTCTTTATCTGGGGATAATAGAGACTTGGAAGAGCAAGAAAGGGAGTGCGGAAGATACAGAAACAAATAAAGAAAATACTGAATAAAAAATTAAAATGTATAAGGGAGACAGAGACAGATGTCAAATGTACAAGCACATACATTGAAGCATCTACAATCCAAAGTCACTGTCCATTGTTTCTTCCCCACAGTATACAAATTATCCTATTAACATTGCTTTTCTAATATCAAAATATTTTACCAAAAATAATTTAATTTTCACAAAATAATTTTTTTTAATAAATGGGTTTGATTAATTGCATGATGGGCTATTGGGCTTGGATTCTTTTTTTCTTTTATGTAAGAACACTTGTAGATTACTAATAATTTATAATATCATCATAAATTTGTAGAAATCATATAGTAACACTCTAGGTATTCACGGGTCGGATTCAGATTCGGGTCAAATTTATTAAACCCGATCAGGTCGGGTCAAGAGGATAAGAAAACTCGAAATCCGAAATTTATATAATTAAACCCAAATAGGTTAGGTCGGTCAGTTGCCAAAAAAAGAAATATTAATCATTTTGAGATATAAATATTAACTATTTTATGTCCCGTAAATATGTCATGCATATAAAATTTCAAGATAATAAAAATAATAAACAATTGAAATAGTAGTAAAACTTTAAAAAAAATAATAAAATTTTAAAAAATAATAAAAAATTAAAAAATAGTAAAAAAATTATTATAAGAAATACAGGTCGGGTTTGAAAACAAACCCGCGACCCGACTCGATATTTGCAGGTCGTGTCGGGTTAATCCGAAAAAAATTTAATTTTTTTCAAATCCGAATGGATCTGGTCGACAATTTACCCGAAAATTTGAACATCCCTAAATCAAACACTATTATTAAATTCTTATAAAAAAACTAGGGCTTTACTTTTTAAATAATAATTTAATGAACATTAATTCTTATAAGATGAGAGACACTGTTTAGGGGTGTGCATCAGTCGGTTCGGTCGGTTAATCCTTGATTCTTTAACCGTAACCGAAATTTTCGGTTAAATAAAAGTGTGACCGATTTAACCAATTTATAACACATAACCATTAACCAATTAACCATTATATTTTGGTCGGTTATGATTAATTCGGTTATTAACCAATCCAATAAATTAAAATTTAATATTTTTTATAATTTTTAATTAGTAAAATTATATATGATGTAGGTCGGTTCTACCGATTTTTTCGGAACGTTTCAACCAATCAAACCACTGACGCATTAAATTTTTTGGATCACTAATTTGATCACATATCTGATTCTAAAAATACCGATTCTAACTAACATTTGATTAAATATATCTATATTTAATTACATGCGAGAGAAATATTTTTTAAACCCTCGATGATTGTCGCGGCCTCAGATTTCCTTCCAAACCTGCCATGTTAGAAATTTTAAGGGTCACGAATCCACCACGATGCAAAATCTACACATCTGAAATTTTATGTATTTTTACCTTTAAATTCTTGAGAGAAATTATAAAGAGTCAAAACCAAGCTGTTAATGCAGCTTGTCATTTGAATTTTATCAATTTTATTTTCGGGTAGTATTATCAAATCGATATAACTACAACCAATTGAGAGTTTACATGCAGACTATATTAACTCTAAAAAATTAAAGGATTCGCACGCGCTAATATATATATATATATATATAGTTTAATTTCGGTTAATTGATCGGTTCGGTTATACGAATCTCATAACCGTAACCGAACCGAATAACCGAAAAAGTTAAAAATTTTAACCGCAATAACCGATTTAACCGAATTAACCAAACCGTAATAAAAAAAATGGGTCGGAACGGTTCGGTTAATCGGTTAAAACCGATTAATGCACACCCTACTTTTGTTATCCATTATATATATTTGATTTAAAAAAAAGAAAAAAAGATTGCATGTGCTTGTGGTGTGGAAAAGCACAAAATACCATTAAAAAATAAGTGGGCATCCACTCAAAAAGGATAATATTCTCTTAATTCATAATTGAATTACAGAAAAAGAAAAAGGTTATATTGAACAATTCAAATGAGCTCTAAATATTTTCACCAAAATATCCTTCAAAAATAAAAGGTTCATATCATAGAGGTTATAATTGACTTCCCTTTTGAAAAGGTTATAGAAAGTTCATAAATGGCATCAAATCAAAATGATTATTAACATGAAAAAATAAAAATAAAAGTTATATAATATAAGGTTCTGTTTTTATTAATAATAATAATAATAAAGATCTTTGAGTGAGTATATAAATGAGATGGGAAATTGAGAGGTTTTTTTTTTTCTATTTTTTAAAAAAATTTATATCACAATTTACTAAAATTTTACAAATAATATAAGTGCAGGAGGAATAGTCTTTAGTTCCTAACCAATGATTTAAACTTATACTTGTTTGAAAATTAATAAAGGGCATTTTTCACACAAGTCCTTATTATTTGTTAAAAGGGGAAAAAATCAACTTCAGGCTTCAGCTATCCAGTATCATGTTGTTATTAAGTGTCATCGTTTCAATTACTGGCGATTCCAACTTCATACATGCGAGTTGCAGCTTGCAATCCAAATTGAGAAATAATTTTATTTTATTTTATTTTATTTTTTAACTTAACTTATAATCCCTTTTAAAGAGGATGTCATGTCATAATATTTCATTGTGTAAGACAAATTGTACTTGTTCGAAATAGTTTACACTTCCAATAATGAACTATTTAATAAACTCATGAATATCAAGTGATAAGAAACATGGTCATTTGCACTTGTTTTAGAATAAAAGTAAATTTGAATGGTGATTTAAAGATGAAAAAAAATGCAAGAGTATATTTTTTAAAGATATAGAAAAGAATCATCATACGATCCTAAATTTGAATCCGTGAAGCACCTGTGACGGAGGCTAATAAGTTCGTAAGGATAGAGAGATCTCGACTTGGATTCATCAATACATTTTCCAGGTTTTTCTACAGTTTTCATGTTTTAGGGTTTATGATAGTTTGATTGATATTTTCTAGTTTGATTTGTTTGAAGCATGTTGTTTTGACGTTTAATGACACTAATCGGCCAACAATCTTAAGAACTTATTAACTAGTGTTGTTAGATAGTAATTCACATGCTAGGTTAGGAAATTTTTCTGAAAAAAATATAGACTGTGCATGAAAAACCCGTAGGGCGTTCGAACGCCCGACGCACGCGAAGACAAAAATCTGAAAATTTGTAAGAACATTCGAACGCGTATTCTAACGCAACTTGAACGCAAGCCTTCTGCCTAAGAACGTTCGAACGCGTATTCAAACGCGAATTCGGTAATTACCAAGAAATTTGATCTCTTGTGTAATTTTTCAGAATTTGATAATTGGATAATTAAATAAATAAGTTTATTTAATTGATCCAAGAAAAAATTTTGAAATCGGAAAATTTTGATTTTCCGCGATTCCGCTGCGTTACCGATATCCCCGCTTAATAAGGTTTTAAAGTAACTGGTATTTGGAATACTTGTTTCTTGGTTTGCCTTGTCAATACGGTTTATAAATATTTTTCCGTGACTACATCCGAGACTGTGCCTCTGCTGTGAGGGTGTAGCCGATAGAGATTTATTTATGCCGGAAGTATATAAGATACTACATAAATTCAAGCGAAAGCAGAATCTTGAACGTGCCCTAGCTGTCAGGGTTAAGCAAGTAACTTGAGTTTATCATTGACGAGTTTAACCTTGGTACGTCTCCTTGTGGGCCTGTCTTAGCAGCGACAACGAGCAACGACCAGGATTGGAAACCCATGAGTCACTAGTGAGTGATTGACAATGAGTTGTCTACTTATGAATATACGTAGGCGAGACCGTGCCTCTGCTGTGAGTCAAAATATATTCATAGGGTCCACTCCCCATTATGGAATTCGATTTAATTATTGAATTCTCATTTTTCCGTTGGGGATTACGGTATTGCGTAAAATAGTGGGAGGCACTGTTAAGTTTAAAAATTTCTTAACTTAGGCAATGTGTATTATTATGGAAATTGCCGCATGTTTGTTTTCCTTAATCTATATTAGATAGAATTAAACTTTTAATTTACTGCACACATATTTTGATATGTTATCTGACTTGACTCTTGGTTGCAGTTATTCTAAAATAGGTTCTAGATACTATTAGACTAGGATATTATTAGATTGGTCTAAACCATCGGGAACTGATGTTCCGATTTTCTTCAAAAATCGAGATGGTTAATGACTTAGTTTCTAAGTCATGATAGATAATCTAGATAGATATCCCTTTTAGGATATAATACTTTAGAGAGAATAGTTTTTTTTATGCAGTAAGAATTACTTGAATTAGTTCATGCCTCGAGATTCTTGACTGGCATTAAGAAAGCCCCATTAGGTATTTGTTTATCTAGTAATGACGTTTCTTAACTTTAATGACCTTTAGAGGCAATGTGTCTGACACAATTTGCTAATCAATTATTTGCAATTGTTGTGAATAGTTGAATGCAAATAGTAAAGCTATAGAAATGAGATGCATATAGTTGTGTATAGAAAATATTGTTTTTCACAATACTACAACTATAGGTATTAGATACCAGATCTCCCGTTTAGTTATTTAAAATATTAGTTAACGATTGTTTTGATATTTGATATCGGAACTTGCGACTATTGGCTAGTTACTTGTTCTTTGTAAACAATTGTTATATATATTTTAAATATAACTAGTAGTGTCATTGACGTAGAGATAAACATTAAGAAAAATTATTTGGTAAAGTAAATAATTTAGAACGATGTTTTATGAGTTTAATCACTTAAGCATTAGATGCTTATTCCATATGGTAAATGATGATTTGATACGAGATCACACCACATATCCTTGTCAATTTAACAAATATTGTATTCGGGAAGGTGATTAAGATCTCGTTTAACCAATGATTGTCATTGGACCACCAGATTTATTTAAATGATACATTGGATGTATGTAGTTTAATAAATTATAACTGCTTAAGATAATTTTCTTTACTTCGTAACTTAGTTTATAAATTGTCATAACTTAGTTACGTGTTTCTGAAAGAACACATATTGAACGTCTTGAAATGATCAAGAACTTTCAATCTGTTCTGATTAAACGTAGATTGAACATTTTTGACTTGTTCATATATATTCAATCTAAAGTTTTTAGAGAACTCTATCCTCAAAATTCATTACATGTCTTTGAACTGTTCAAAGATTTTTGATACGATCAAACGTATGAATTTAAAGCAATTAGTTATAAGGTTATTCAATGAATGTGATTCTTATTCAATATAATTCTTCCACGATTCCATCTTGATGGAATTGGTCAGTGGGAGTAATTGAATCTTATATGATTTGATTCGTTTGATATTGAATGTTACCGAATTAGTTTCAATACTCTTGGGGTTATGCTCCAGTAACACTAATTCATCTCTTTAATTAATGTTCCATTATTTTCTACAGTTGCATATATGATATCTATAAGTAGAAAATTCGAATCTTGAAAATTTTAAGATTTGAATATTTCTTTTATATAATAGTTATATAATGGAAATTACTTACACCTCGGGAGTATAAGTAAAAATTTATCATTTATTCTATTTTATAGAATATAGTATTCTATTTGATAGAATATCTTTTCTACGATCCTAAGTAATAAAATTGTTTTATTACTTTATGTGTAACATCTGATGTGAATCATTGTAGAAAAAGACTTGACTTATTGAAGTCAAATGTGAGAATGATAAACTATAAATGGAACTGCGTAATTAATAAGATGAAACAACCCTTATACATCTTCTATATAAGTTTAAAGGGATATCAGAATCATTTACGAGTATTTGATACTTAATGGTTCTGTTATTTTCTTATTGAAGAAAAATTATCCTATAACTTATAATAGAAGCGATATTTGATATCGATTCTGGAAGTTCACCATTGAACCATAGATCTAAGATTGTTCATAGTTTACTACGATCAAATTTTGAACTTGATTACGCTTTCATTATGAATTAGTTCATAATATGTGATAATTGTTTGCGCAGTGTGAGCTTATTAAAGATTTGACCTTTATAGTATGACAGTGAGAAAAGTTATACTCAACAATCTATTGTAGATTCTGAGAAAACTTATCTCTAGTCACACTAATTGAACAATTAAAGATATATTGGTTAATGTTGATATTAAACTGTACATTTTAGTTAAAGAATGCAAAGTGGCGTTTTTGAATGACTTATTCAGATAAGAGATCAGTTGTGATTTCTTTGTTTGAAGAGTTCATTCTGGAATGGCCCTAGAGTTTGTGTTCTGCTGAGATCGCAATTTAGTGTGCTAACTTATAGAGCCTATTGTAGACTCGGATAAGTCTTCCGGAAATCTGTGTTCTACGTTTTTAATATCGTCAGATTGTCTGATCTTGTCAAATTATAGAGAATACATATGTGATTGAAGGGTTAGTGGGAGCGTACAAATTACTTTCTAGTGTTATATTCTAATAACATTATCATTATTATGGTAATAATGAGATGTTTGTAAGGTAAAAGATTTACCAAAGTCTTCTTTACTTCGTGAAAGCAATGAGAGTAGTCTCTGTTATATTCGATATAAAGTTTTATATAAGATATAAAACTAAGAGACTTGTGAGATACTCCTATTAGTCGTGCATTAGATATGATCTAATAAAGGACATAACAAGGCTATATGTATGATAGTTAGTATAATTGTTGGACAATTATTGTGTGTCTTATATATATTATTCATCTTTCGTAAATGATAATTCCTTTTTCGAAAGAGATATTGATTAGAATGTCTAATCAATCTTATGTATCATTTGATGATGACATAGTGAATACTTTATTATATGCGATTAAAGATATCGATTTAATCGTAATTGTTACGAGTTATTTTGATACCCTATAGACCATAGGATGGATCTTAAAACATGTTCTTTGTGATCTTTGAGATATTAAGAATGAGTTTATAATTCATGGAGAATGCGATCTACAACCATTAGGGTCATATTAGTTTTGAGACTAATTATGACGTTAGACAGTCTATGTCATAAAGAGTCACAAAAGATGCAGTGGAAGTGTCAGGAAGGATTCTATTATTTTGTGGAATTAGATGCAACTTATGAAGTATTGACTTATGAAGTTGCATAGTGACCTTATAAATTAGAAGTTTTATATTGGTGTTGTGCTTGCGATTGTCTGCATAGTATTTTGGATTTGATCCCTGAATACCTGGACAACTCAGTAGCTGTAGCACAATACTGATGCAGTGTCTGATTCATATTAATGTATAATTTAGATTCTACAAAATATGAAAGATATTGGCTCTGGGAAACGATTGAGTTTGTTTGACAAACTCATTATGTAATAGCGGACCTACTTCTTGTTGCCTACCTCTTAAGCGCTAGGTGAGCTTTTGAGAGCCATGTGTATACGATACACATTGAGATGTGTATATGATACCGTGGATTGGCACTAGAGCAAGTGGGAGAAATTGTTGGGGTTGGTGCTCAGAGTGCCAATCCGGATCGTATTTATGTCTGATTCATGAATATGAACAATCCATTTTTCCATAATATTACTTATTTATGGTTGCACCTCTTGTTTTTATATACGTATTCGATCTGATTACGATTAGATTGAAACTAAATGTTGTTTAGTGATATGTATATATTAGACAAAGTCCCGATAATATATAATGCAGTACACAGTTACAAAGCTAGTTTGTAATTGACATTAGGAAGTGTCACTGCTAAATATATATTATCAAATATAGTTCCTGGTCAAGATTCACTAACACGGGTCGGTTAGTCAAATATGTTGAGACTATTACATGTCGTATATCGAGACTTGGTCCGATGGTTTATCCCAATGAACCATGAGTCTAGGGAGACTCGTATAGACGTGTAGGTATTTATAGTGGATAAACACTGAACGACTCACCGAAGATTCTTAATGGATGGTACACCAACGTCAATAGGAATCTTCTCGGGTTGAGTAGCGTAGTGGTCCTTCGACTTGAGATACCATTGTGGATGTATGAGACATCCTCCATACTTAGATGGCAGTCACGTCACCGATCTATTTAGATCAGACCTCCGCCTGTTCGTTGGGTGTGGACTGATCCTCAGGATATCTTGTGTGTATCAAGATAGGATTCGTCAGTTCTGTGTACAGAGCATAGGTAGTCCATATATGATTAGCAGTCTGTTAAATCTGTGGCCACATTATACTTCGGAAGTGAGTTCCGAATGTTATTTAGAGATTGCTAATAGAAATGTTGACATGATAATACCTATAGAGATTTGATGTTTACATCTATATCTCTGGGATTATCCGGATACCTGTGACGGAGGGATTATACGTATGCAATGACCTCGACCTGTATGATTCAGCGAGTTTATCTGTGGTCATCATAATTTACGGGTGTGTAATTGGTTATGAACTTGGAAGAAAGATGTATGCATGTTTAGTTTCAAAGTGAGCTTGAAATGGTTTCATAAGCTCTCTTTTGATTTTTAGAAAATCAAAGTTGCCATTCTAGAGTTAGTAAGCCACTCATTGGTGACCTAGAATTGTTCTAGAGTTGTTTCAAAGTGGTGAGGTTTGATTGGTGAAGTATTGAATGAATTAAAGTGTTGGATTTTGTAAATTTGGTGAAATTGGAAAATTTGATGAAATTGAAAAATTAGGGTTCTTAACCCACTCCAAATTTTTGGCTTTTCATATATGTGATGTATTATGGTATGAATATGATGCATGTAAAATTTTAGGTTAATTGGATTTGATCTTGGCATGTTTTGAACAAAAGAGACCAAATTGCAATTAATTGGAAATTTTGGGGTGCTCACGGCAATTGCTAAAAAATTGGGGATTTGTGTGAAATCTGATTTTGATGCATTAGATGTGTTGAAAAACATTTTAGAAATGATTTAGAATCATCCAAAATTATATTTGATAATATTTGGGCTAAAATAATCAATTTACAAAGTTTTGGGGCAATTCGGTAATTACCAAGAAATTTGATCTCTTGTGTAATTTTTCAGAATTTGATAATTGGATAATTAAATAAATAAGTTTATTTAATTGATCAAAGAAAAAATTTTAAAATCGGAAAATTTTGATTTTCCGCGATTCCGCTGCGTTACTGATATTCCCCCTTAAAACCCTACACCTAGTTGACTGGAGATCCCAAGATCTAGGTTCAAAAGGAACAACTGAAACTTTGTGCAATTCAAAACAAGCACTGATGAGTTTTGTACTCTTTCCCATTCCGATAGTGATGTTGAGTGTTGTCTGTCATTGGTTAGGATAAGCTAAGGCTTTTAATGATCACTATATTAGGAGATGAGTCCTAATGGGGGTAAAGGCAGATTACCTCTTCATAGTAGATCATCTATTTCAAGTAAGAAGTGAGGCCGCTTCCATGGGAACCTTTAAAGGCGGGTTACCCTAAAGTACTTGATGAATCCAAGACTGTTGTTCAGGGCCAAAATGAACACAACCGTAGAACGGGAAAATGGTCGAATTAAAGTTGTGTGTTGGCAATTGTCTTGGTTTACACTAACGGCAGAACAGTTCAAGACTATTGGTCACTGGTTTGCCTAGTAAATCCGATTGTCATTCACTAGGAAAGGTTCAAGGCGAAAGCTACCTATTTCGATGCAGCTTTAGCTTATGGTAACTCTCTCAAGTGTCTACATGAATATTTGAAGAATTGTGGGGGATTGTTGAAAATTCTTGTAATATTCATTAAAGGATGTGTCTATATGTTTTTTGGATGGAAGTGGTGCATGAGAAGGGTGCAATCCTTTGGAGGGTTGCACCCCACCCCAAGGGGTGCCCAATTGCCACCCTTACATGCCTTATAAAAGAGGCATCATATCCAAATACAAGATATAGAATAAAAATCCGAGTTTGAGAGTCATTTCTTTTGGTTGTTTTGAGAGAGAGTTCCACCATATTCCTAGTTCAAATACTTGTTAAGGAGTGCTCATTGAACAAGAAGCAATCAAGTTATCCTGGGAGAACATTGGCCAATTCGAATCCGTGAAGCACATGTGATGGAGGCTAATAAGTTCTTAAGGACAGAGAGATCTCGAGTTGGATTCGTCATTACATTTTCCAGGCTTTTCTACACTTTTCATGTTTTAGGGTTTATGATAGTTTGATTGATATTTTTTGGTTTGATTTGTTTGAAGCATGTTGTTTTGACGTTTAATGACACTAATCGGCCAACAATCTCCTCCTACAATTGTAAGTAGGAGACTTATGTAGTATTTAATATAGAATTTTATGAGTTTATAAATTAACTTATATTCTCTGTCTAATATTTATAAGTTAACTTATAATCTCAATTAATACTCTCTACTAAATAGTAACTTAGAGAAGATATATTCTTTAAACTATTAATAGGAACACATATATCTTATAATTATGGGGGGTCCATAATAGGTGGAGATTCTCGAATTATACATGGTTTAAGTTATACTTCGTATAGAAATTTAGACCCAACACACTCCAGCTCAAAATATGAATAGAAAGCAGAAAAAAAAAGTTTTGTAGATGTCAGACATAGTCCTTTATTTTTTTCCTTTTTCGGAAGCCTTCAAAATTATGCCGTCAAATTATCCGATCCGGATCTAAATAAAGTAAGTAAAACCTCCAATTATCTCATGTTTTTATAAAAAACATATCCCTAAAATTTAAATCTAAAATTTGAAAATCAGTTTATGAATTCTACCCTATGAAGCGACTGCATGCGTTTACTTTTCTTTCTTACATTTATTTCTTCTGAAAGTAAAATCATCAATCATAATAATAACTTGTTTAATTTTCAAAGGGAAACGATACATGTTGACAGCTGTCTTGAGTGAAACAATCATTTACCAAACTCTCTAAAGTTTTGGCAGGTCAAAAACACAACCCAATTTACATGTGTCCACCTTCCACCTAACATTTTCGGGGATTACAAGTCTTCTCGAGGTTTTCAGTCTTACCTAAACAAGCTATATATATGTCCACATACACACACATATGTATATGTACTAAGATATATGTGTATATATATAATATATGAGAATTCGTGTTTTTCTATATTTTTTCTTATCTTTATTGGAACCTCATGTTTTATATATATAGATATAATATTATAGTATATGAGAATTCGGGTTTTTCTATATTTTTTCCTGATCTTTATTGGAACCTCATGTTATATATATAGATCAAGAAAAAATACAGAAAAACACGAATTCTCATATAATGTAATAATATATATATATATATATATATATATATACACACACTACAAAAATTATGTCATTTAGCGTTGAAAATAATCAACGCCAAAAGTCACACAATCGACGCAAACGAAAAATAGAGTCGAAAAAATTAGATGCCAAAATTGGACGCCAAAATATGGACGAGAATGATATTTAGCGTCGAAACAGAGATTTTCGATGCTAAAAAATGTCAGTTTGCGTCCAATTTATTTCGACGCTAAATAAAAGTTCCCGAAGCTATAGTTCATGTATTGCGACGAAATAATTCGACGCTAGAAATAGACTTTTAGCGTCGAACCGAAACGACACTAAAGTAAATTAAAAAAATAATATTTGTATACTTACAGCGGTGATTTTTAAACTTTTAGAGTCGAAATATTCGACGCCAAAAACACATTTAGCGTCGAATAATTCGACGAAAATAGTTTTAAAATGTGTTTTTTAATAATATTAATTTACATAATTTTGCTCTAAAATAATTAATTTAATATTTTAAAAAAAATTATTATTTGAAAAACAATTCCTGATTAATAACACAATTAGGAAATATTCTAATAATTATTTAATTATTATAATGAAAATTTATTAAAAAAATACATATTATATTAAAACTATCTGTTCATAATGTTTATACAAATGGATATAAAATTTATTGCTACTGTGATGGGGGGCGCTCGAGCCTAATGCACCCTGACCGAGTGAGGCCTCCAACATCTCCCGGAAAGCCCGTATCTGCTAGTCGAACTGCTCCAACTTCTTCTCGTGGTCCACATTGACCTGTTGTAGCTCATCCTTAGTCTTTTTTAGCTCGTTTTGGGTGTTGGATAGCTGGTCTTGGGTGGTGACTAGCTGGTCTCGAAGACTCGAGTCATTGTCCGAAGAAACAGTTGTGCGTGCGGATGACGTCGGCTTCTTACGAGTGCCTAGGCCGACATTGTAAGCTGTCTGGTTCTTGAAAACCAATTGCGACAACTGCTCATCTGGTATCGGGTCGGACCCCGTCTCCTGAGTTTGATAATGTAGCTCCATCATTTCGTTCTGTTTAAAAAAAATAAGTTAATGTTAGAATTTGAAAAAAAAATTAACATATATAATAATAATAATTTTATTTTAAAAACTTAAACTTACATAGCAGCGTTCAGCTTCTTCATTTATCAATTTGTTCTTCCCATTGTAATGCGTCACTCGGAAAAAATCTGGAAATGATTGCACCTCACATGTGCTACTCTGCTAAAAACAGAAAATACATTTAGTATTATTCCACATTAGTAAAAATAATGAACTGTTAAATTTCACGTTAGGATATATTTACCTCAGAATGTTCGGCACGATGTTGGATAAATGGCTTTGAACCTCCACAGTGGTTAAAACGCAAGTGACTTCGATTTTTCGCATTTGCGTGACATTTATCATGCATTTAACAACACTGTAAGTACCGAAAATAAAGAGAATTATAAATTTCTATTTATTTTAAAATTTACCTCGTGTTTCTTGCTAAACCAAAGCTCACATAAGAATGTCCAGTCTCGCTCCTCTATAAAATCAGGCTTATGTTGTGGAGCATCCGAAGGTCCATGTTCGTCGAATATTGGTTTCAGGACTTTTGTCCTATAATCCTTATAACTTTTCCCCATGTGGTAGCCAATATATTGTTGGACATTCACTTTGGTCAGATCGAAGTCAAACCACTCCTACATGAATAGAAACCGAGTAAAAATGAGTATAAAATAAAAATTTTAACTAACAAACAATATCGAAAACTTAATAAGGAAACTCACAAGTAGCGAAGAGAATAGCTGGTTGATTTTCGTCTCTCAGGTATCTTTCTCCAAGAAACGTAGTTTTGGGGAGCTTCAAACCGAGCTGTAGCACCTATGGCTGTAGTAAACGCTGAATTATGTTGTCCGACTTGTCTTTGTCCATCATCTGATATCTCAATCCGGATACGGCCGTGAGCCTTAATGTGCTTAACCAACCCCAGGCCACGGGTGCGTCCTCGACCATTAGCATAAATGCACCGTTTGGTAGAATTCTTCTTCATTTGCTTTAAGAAAATAGCCATAAACTTAATACTGCTTTCTAATATAACAAACTTTAGCCATAAAATAAGAGAATATATATATATATATATGAAGTTGAATAAAACAAGTTATTTGTTGTTCAGCAAATAATGTACAAACACTTTAAGAAAATAGTTACGAATTAAACAGAACAAAACCCGGAAACCAAAATTCAGAATCAAGAACCCTAAAAACCATTCAATTACAAGAAGCAAATGAAAAGAACTCACAGCTTATTGCGAAGGTCAAGGGTATCTTTGGGGGTGCCGAGGGAATTAACAAGGCGATAGAAGGACGAAACTACGGTGTTAATTTGGAAAATAGCAACTAATGTTCATCGAGCAGAGAAGAATGAGGGGAAACCGAAATTAGGGATTTTAAGAACCCTTTAGCGTCGAATTTGTTTCGTTTTAGCGTCGAAAATGTCGACACTAAAATAATGGCGGTAACTGAAAAATAAGGAAATTTTTTCGAGGGAAAATTAATTTCTTACCTTTAGCGTCGAAATATTAAATCGACGCTAAAATACCACATTTAGCGTCGAAAAATAATTCGACGCTAAAAGTCTAACCTTTAGCGTCGATTAATTTATTTCGACGCTAAATGTGATGATTTTAGCGTCGATTTAATATTTCGACGCTAAATGCGGTATTTTATTAATAATAATATGATAATAAATTATTTTAATAATAACAAAAACAACCATTCAACCATGATATACTAATAATTCATGACAACAACACCACCAATCATCCATGATGATAATAATTCAAAACAACAACAACCATCCATTATAATAGTAAAAATTATTTATCCATCACATCATATACTAACTAGATTAGTCACTATTTTCTCGAGTTAACGTCATATTTTCAAGAACAGTGACATTTGGTAAATGAAATATATGTTCCGCAACTTCAAAATTGTCAGAGACTTCTTGTGCTTCATCTGATATTTCAACACTATCTTTCTCCTGCGTGTCCCAAATGCCCCTATGTTGTAACTTTTCTACCACCATCCAACCATTTCCTAGCTTTGGATTAGATATATATATCACAGACCGTTCTTGGGTACAAAAAATGTATGGATCATTCTTGTACCAATAACGTTGAACATTAATTGACGTTAGATGATTACTAACTTGAATTCTCCTCTTTCTGGCATTTGTGTCAAACCACTTGCATTCGAATAGCACAATACGTTGTCTGGGTCTGTACACCAACTCAATGACTGATTGCAACACTCCATAGAAGTCAATAATATCTGAGTCGTGTTCTCATGGGACTACAATTCCATAATTCTGAGTGACATGTGAAACATCTCAATGCTCGGTATGAAATCTAACTCCGTTCATAATGCATCCATTGTTTTCGTAAGCATGCTTTTGAGGCCCATATGCCAAGGAAACCAATGAGGAAGACGAGTCCAGTTGACCATTTTGCACTTAGTTGTTTATCTAACACATGATAATATTTATGTGTTAATATAACAAACTGAAATATTTACTGTTAGGATAAAAATAAATAGACAATATTAGGGCTTACAGTTGTCTCAAACCATTTAGAAAATTATTTTTTGTGTCTTCCATCAACGTTATGGTCACCACCATATTGTAGCATTGTAATATGTTGCCTATAAAAAATGAGTTACGTTAATGTATGACAATAAAAATACAGTTATGCACCAAAAAGACTTACGTTAAGTACGGTTGTACTTCATCACAATTACTCAATATAAACCAGTGCGCACGTTGAGCTTCCTCAAATATTAGTAATTTGACACCTACTGCTCCAAACGGTCTGTAATTTTGACGGAACACTGTGATATCTTGCTTATTACTTGCACTCCATCATAGTTTCGTGGTCGACGATTAAAATGAGTTTCAATATTCTGCATGTACATCGAACAAAATATTATTGTTTCACTTATTACAACAGCCTCTGCTATTGACCCTTCAGGTCGCACCTTGTTTTTCACATATTGTTTGTAATGTCCCAAAGCCCTGCAGATATGACAACAAGTTTGCATTAATAATAATTTTAATGCACACAAAAAATTTAAGAATGTAATATTTAAAACTGTAGAGTACCTCTCAATGGGATACATCCATCTGTAATGGACATGACCTCTTTCCTAGCTTCAGCCGGTAAATGCACGGCCAGATGTACCATCATATCAAAAAAACAGGTGGCAATATTCGCTCCAGCTTGCACAGGATTATCACGATTCCTCGCTCAAGTTCATCAATAACAGATGCGGTTAATGTCCTCTAACATAATTGTTTAAAGAAGCCACATAGATCAAGTACGATGTCGCATACATTCGGGGGCAGATAAGGTCGAATGCCAAACAATCGTGACTCTTTAACCTTGTTATTATATCATCTCTGACCCATGCCCAATATTTGATGCATAATCATCAGGAAATTTAACCATTTTCAGCCAATCACAGAATGATTTTCTCTCTGATTGAGTTAGCACGTAACTAGCAGGTGGCTTAATAAGACCTCGAGGAGTGACCTGTAAATGTAATTCACTGAGAATTCTAAGATCTTGTAGGTCCAATCTAGCATTTATAGTGTCTTTTGTCTTACCCGGAATATTGAAGAGTGTGCCCACTAAACTCTTGCATATGTTTTTTTTCTATATGCATTACATCCAAATTATGTCGCAAACTCAGAGTCCCCCAATATTCTAACTCAAAGAAAATACTTTTTCCTGTCCAATTCAACTCTTCAGGTTGACGTTTTCGATTTTTATCTCTATTATTAGGATGTTTCCCTGGTGTGCTGTCTCTGAGATGTTGATGTTGGCAAAGTATGTCGAATCCAGACAATGGACTGGGCATACTCTGAGGTTCTTGTTGACCGTTGAATAATTTACCACTCTCCGCCAATGATGACTCAACTCAAGAAATCTCTTGTGCCCTGTGTATCCTATTTTATTCCGTAATCGTTGCGAATGTGTTTGACCCGCACAAACTGGACATGCCATGTATCCCTTAGTGCTCCATCTAGATAATGAACCATAAGCTGGAAAATCATTAATGGTCCATAATAATGCGGCATGCATCTGAAAATGCTGCTTGGAAGCTGCATCATAGGTATGCACACCCACATTCCATAATATTTGTAACTCCTCGATCAATGGTCTCAAGTAAATATTCATATTTTTACTAGGGGAACGTGGACCATGGATAAGTAATGACATAAACATAACAGATCATTCATACATTTCCATAGATGTAAGTTATATGGAATAACAATAACGGGCCACATGCTGTAAGAGTTGTACATATTCCCAAACGGGTTAAAACCATCAGAGGCAAGACCTAACCTGACATTACGGGGGTCCTCAGCGAAACGGGGGTACATGTCATCAAATTCCTTCCACTCGATTCCATCCACAAGATGTCTAAGTATGCCCTCCGCACTGATCTTCTTTTCGTGATGCCACATCATGTCAGTCACTGTGTGTCGTGACATGAACAACCTCTGCAGCCTGGGCATTAATGGGAAATATCGTAATATCTTTTGAGGTACTTTCTTCCCCATACCACGGATTTTGTACCGACTTTCACCACATATCGGACAATATTCAAGTGATTCGTACTCGGCACGAAATAATACACAATCATACTTACAAGCATGAATAGATTCATACCTCATTCCCAGATCACGCAACATTTTCTTTGCCTAGTAATACGACTTAGGCAATTCGCTTCCAACCGGTAATATTTGCCCTAGTAACTCTAGCATCATATTAATACTTTTGTTGGTCATTCTGTTGATCACTTTAATGTGTAATAATTTCACAACGAAATTCAATATCGACATTCCAGCACCCTCAAATGGAATTTTTTTTGCCTCATCAAGTAGTTCACTAAATAAATTTTGATCATTTCCACTTAACACTGGTATGTCACCACTAACACTATGACCAAGTTGTGGATGTTTGACAATTATGACCCATAGCATCACTATTTGTAAAAGACATGGTGTTCTTTGTACAAATTAATTATGTGACAAAAGAAATTGCTCTTTTATCATTTGTAATTGGATTACTTGGATATATAAATGATAAAAATCCTCATGATTAGTTCCAGATTAATAAGATATGAGACAATATTAATCCACAAAAGGTTTAATCATTAAATATCCATAGTCGTAGTTTTATCGAGACTGAACATCGATAATGCGGAATAGACTAGTATTACACTTGTGCGTGTTATGGAAGCTTAACGACATAGTTCTCATATATTTGAGTATTGAATACTGATGCAAGTATGATAAGAGGTTCTATTAGCCGTTGGAACGGGAACAGCTTCGCTCTGGATAGACCCCTCGGAATCCCATTGGTAGTATGACTACGTGTCTATGGGAATCCACATCAGGGTAGGTGTATTTGGTCTTAACCTGAGACTTACATCGCTAATACTTGTGACAATCAGTACATTTTGGTTTTGGTCGTCCGAAGCTTTAACAGGTTCTGTGTACGCCTCTTCTGGGTATACTGAGAATCGTAGTGTGTTGGGTGTGATGTCAAGATGGAAGTATCACTTCAGTCATATGGAGATGATGATCACGCATGGATACAGAACTGGTACTCTTAAATGTTGCAACTATCGGGATAGTATGACTAGGTCATGATTATCCGATTACAGAGATTAGTTGCTAGTGATCCGATATATGCTTCGTACGGGCAGACACAATTCCAGCCCCAAGCCTAGCATGTGACATCCGATACTGGATCGTAATACGCAATATATAGTATACTATGCCTGATATAGATTATATAATCTTTGTTGAATATTTCTGGAGAATTGGGTAAGCACGGTGCTTTGCTAGAAGCCAACCATGTCTTATAAATCGGTAAGAACGTGGTACCGGGTACATACGTGTTCGGATAGTCCGACAACCGGATTTGCTGCCAACATATCCAGGGATCTCTTGGGTCGCTTCCCAAAGATTCACCAATGAGATTTGACTCGAACAGAATTAATCTGGGATTAATTATGAGAGAGAATTAATCTGGGATTAATTAAGGGAAGAATTAATCTGAGATTAATTATTAGAGAAAGAATTAATATAGGATTAATTGCGTCGAGAATTTATCTGGGATTAAATTCGTCGAGATGAGAGAACGCGATTAATTTGGAATTAATCGGTAAAATAAATTTAATAGTTGAATTGGATTTTTCTATTTAATTTATTTATTTGGGCTGGAATAATAAATTAGATATATTAATTGAAATTGGATTTCAATGCGGAATTAAAATTGGATTTTAATTCGTGCGAACGAATTAATTTGGACTTAATTCGTAAGCGACTTCCGTAATAATTTTGCGAGTAATTATTATTTAATTAAATTGGATTTAATTACGTCGTAATGGAAAATTTATTTAATCGGATTAAACGAACCCAAGCCCAAAGTGTGTTGAACAACCCAACTTGAATTTTGAATTTAAGTGTGGGACCCACCAACTTACATCAACAAGTCACTTGAGTGATGAAAGTGATTGGGAGCTTTTAAAGCTTTCTTGTACAACACACTTTGACTTTTGCTTTTGAAAAGTATATACAGTTTTTGGAAAAAGAATTTTGGTAATTTTTTTTGGAAAACAAAACACAAAACTTCATCTCTCTCTCATTTCTCTCAATGGCTGAAACCTTGCTTCTCTTGTAGGGCAAATTTTCTTTCAATTTTGTTCTTACTAGCACATAAGGAGTCAAGTAAATGTGATATGGAAACTCACCCAAGTGTTGGAAATACTCTACAAAGCTTGGAGCTTCATCTACATCTTTTGAAATTTTTGAAATCTCAACCGATCAAAGTAAGTAATTTCTGCAACTTGTCTTTGATTTATTCACACACAAATCATCTTAGTGATCTTGTGGCATGTGTAGGACACTAACAGTGGACCTTGTAAGTCATGCAAAACATCGGTTATCTTATCGTTTGCAGGTTGATTGTAACTACTGCTCCCTTCACCGGAATCAATAAACCGTGATTGAGAATTATACTGCTCACCATGATAAATCCATGTACGGTAAGTTGGTGATATTCCTGACATATATAAATGATTATGAACTTCATCTAACCATTTTCTTTTCCTATTCAAACAATTTGTACATGGACATCGAACACGACCTTCTGCATCAATATGTTACTTTGTGATATGTTTCAAATTACAAATTTCTTATTTTCAATATAAGATTTTACCAATTTAACTAGTTGATACTTACCACCTAAATAATCTTTGATTTAAAAAGTGGTAAGAGACGGTGCCCGAGGCATCTGCCTTTTGTGATTTTTACCGAAATCCCGCATCAGGGCATGAGGCAGATGGCCTCACGCCTCGACACCACCAATTGGATAAGACCTCGTGACTCGGTCGCCTCAAGCCACGATCGAAAATTAAAAAAAAAATTGTACTTTAAAACCAGCAAAACGTTGATATATTTGGGTTAATAAAAAAAATGGAATTTGACCATAGCTCTCTCTCTCTCTCGCTGAATCTCACGCGTGAAGCTCTCACTTCAGCTTCAGTTTTGGTGGTCTCTCTCTATTGCTCTCATTATGTTCGGCGTGAGGTAAGCTTCAGTTGCTTCTGTTTTTCTTGCTTCAATTGCTTATGTTTTTCTTGCCTTATTGATTGTTATACACTTGCCTTATTGATTGTTCGGTCACGGTGTGAGGTAAGTTTCAGTTGAGTGTTAATCGTTATACACTTGCCTTAATTTAATTTTGTAAAATATTAGGTTTTAAATTTTGGTGCTTTTAAACTCTTCATCTGCAATCTTTAGCAATAAAAATCTTAAGTCTAACTTGTTCATTCTCGGGGTATGAACGTAAATATTTTTGGAGATTCATACGAAGAAGATAAATAAATTATCCACCCAGAAATTGAACCCATTGATTACATAATGTACAATATGAAATTGAAGTAAAAATACATTAAAAAATAATCATTGCAAGCGGATGATGATCATTTGATTGAGGATGAGTTAATCTTTACAGATAATGCAATTTACATAATACAAATTAAATAATAATATGACTTTATCTTATTTGTTAGAGAAAATAAAAGTTCCACAATTATTGGATGAAGACAATACAAGTTAGACCCGGCCACGGTTCCGGTTCGGAACCGGAACCGAAGCGGAACCGGAAGGTTCCGGTTCCAACCGGTTCCGGTTCCGGTTCCGAAACCGGAACCGTTGGCGACCGGTTCGGTTGGGGTTTGACCCCAACTCGAACCGGTCAGAACCGGTGGAACCGTACGGTTCCACCGGTTCGACGGTTCCAACCGGAATCGAAACGGTTCCGGTTGGAACCGTAGGGTCGGCTCCCTGCCCAAATAAGAAAAAAAAAATTTTAAAAAATTATAAATTAAAATATAAATTACTAATATATCCCTAATAACGGTAATAAAATGGTTATATTTAGGGGTATTTTTGGTATCAAAAAATTTCTACTCAACCGATAATTATAAGTATTTCGCAACTTCCTTGTGTATTCTCACATTATTTCATTGCTTGAATCGATCCCGGTTAGACCGTAGAATCCCAACAATGGTATCAGAGCGAGATTGAGCATGAAACTTGAACTTAGGGTTAAAATTGGGTAAATTGAATTTGAGCATGATTTGATAAAGTTATTTGATTGAGTATGCTTGAATGATGTTTAATTGAAGTTGGATGTGATCAATTTCATGAAATTGATTTGGAACAATTTTCCCCAAATTGGGTTGGCTTGGCCGAATACCAATGAACCCTAATATCATTGTATTTTTTTTATTTTGATCATTGGATGAGTTAAAATCAATTGGGAAATTTTGATTTAATGTTGATTGTAGATTTAATTGGATTGAAACCGAATCAGACATAAATAACCCAAAATTCCGTGAGTATTGAAGCATGAAATGGGTTTGATTTTTGAATAAAATGTGTTGGACATGTTTTGATAATGTTGAGCATAATTAATTGTACAAATTTGTGTTTTAGAAATATTAATTTGGGTAATTAATTATGACATACACTTTGGTTAATTAAGTTATGAAATTTGGAATTTGGTAATTTAATTAATTGGGCATATTTTGGAAATTGGGCTTGAAATGTTGTAATTGGGCTTAAATGGGCTTGGTTGTACCAAGATTGGTTTAGGAAAATTGGTTGGATCCAATTGGGCCCAAAACCATATCAATAAAGTCCAATTATGACTTAATGGACCTTTAACTTTAATTGGGCCTAATGGGCCTAAATTGGTTTCTTGGCAAATAAAGGTGATTCCTTAAATGGGCTTGGTATTTGGGTTTGACCATATTGACCAAAAGTCCATGCCTTAGAAATTAATTAAAAGCCCATTGGACTTTAAATTAAATGGACATTGGATGTTAATCGGGCTTGAGACCCGTAACGATTAGATTTAGAATCTAAGTCGTCAAAGGTCGTTAATAAAGTGTAATATTTAATTTGGAATTAAATAGATGAATTAGTATTAAATACAAATTAAATTGGATTTAATGTTGTAGTTTAATTTAATTCAAGAATTTGTACTTTGAGTACTCATTCGCAAAATGAGTTTGACTCGCGCAAAATCAAATTGTTGTTTGAACATTGGATGGTCATTAATATTCAGATTAATTAATTGGATTAGATTGATTGATAACATGCTTGTGTGAATACATGGTTGCGATGCATGAATAATGTATATCGGATGGATATTAGAAGGGTGGGGCAATTTTGGAAATTGTTGTAATAAATTTAGAATTTATTAATTGGACCTGCGCGTCCGGCCTATTACCTTATTACTCTTTGTATTTCTCTTCTCACCTATTCCCCTCAATATAAATGAGGTTTCTTTAGAAGTGTTATGTAACGGGTAGAAGCAATACTTGTGCTAGTGGGAGAGAGGAAATGGGGAGATATGTTATAGGAACAATGTGTTAAGTATCCATCCACATATCATTATTATTTTATTTATATGCGCCTTATTATGTGTTTAGAATGCATGTTTAAGGGTGTATGATGATGAGACCTTAACAAAGATAATAAATTGGTTGCCAATTTGCACGCGAAAAACCCTCAATATCATATTAAGCGTTTTTCCTTCCATTGAGTGATTCTTACTCAAGATCCAAGACTGGCATTGGTTTGTTGGCCAAAGTCAAGACCTTTGTCCGTCGAGGATGTGTTTGAATCATGAAAACTTTGTTCCATATTGGTGTCTTGTCCAAGTTGTGATTTGTTGGCCAAAGTCAAGATCACTTCTTGTCCATCGACATTGATTACGAAGCTTTTCATGGTCAATGGGTTCCGCTTAACTGGGATCACTAAGTTTGTTGTGCCAAAGCCAAGGCTTAGTTGATTCAGAAGAAAAAGGTTAGGCAATATATTGGATATATTGGCATATATAAGATATATGTCTCGGACTTGGATGTCCACCTACTGGATCTAGGAATTGGATGAGATCCAATTGATCTTAGAGGTCTACCTAGTTAATTATCATACAATTTATCGGCCAAAGTCAAGATTGTGTGTTATTTAACGGGATCCTAGCCCACTAGGAAATAAGGTTTCCCGAGTACTCCACAGAGGGTTAGAGGCTCGCCGAAAAATAGTGGGAGACAAGTATTAAATTTACAATATTCGTTTAGTTACTTGCCATACACGCTCATTTCAATATTTCGTCAATAAATAATATATTAGTTGGACTAATATTTAATTGTTGTTTTAAAACAGTTAGACTGTATTCAAACTATTTCATTTATAGTTGATTATATAATTGGATTATAGTAATCAATATATTTGAATTAATAAATTTTATTATAGTTGATTTTATAATTGGATTATAGTAATCAATATAATTGAATTTAACCTATTAAATTATAGTTGATTATATAGTTGGACTATAGTAATCATTATAATAAATTGTACCAAAAATCGTTGATTCGATAGTTGGACTATTGGAATCAAGAAAATTGAAAGATTAGTGTTTAAAACATAATCCTGGGTGAAAATGTATTTAAACGACTTTAATTTTCAAATTGGGAATAAAACTTCAGGATGGTCCTGAAAATTAAGAAGTTACTTTATTTGATAAAATAACATCTTAGGCCAAAGCCCGGAGTTAAGCAAATAGTAGAACATGATATTTGGAATATTCATGTAATGATAACTTTAGTGCTTAATCCATTAAACTTGCCAAATAGACTCCTTAATTTCTTAATCAGAACTAAGGATTGGATCCTTAAAGTATGATAGTGAAATTGAAGGATCTTCATCGATCTATTCTTAGATCTTAGAAGTACTAATTGCAATACAAAACTCTTGGAGAGTTAATGGTTATTCTCAAGGAGACAAAGTCAAAGTTTGCAATAAGGCAAGAAGCGCAAGACACATCTTATTTCGACATTCTAGAAGGCCAAGGCTTGGCCAAAGGCTTATGGGGCACCGAAAAGGGCAAAGGTAAAATCATTATAATCTTCTGGGAAGATAAAGGACATATCCCAGAATATCTGCCTAAACTGTGGAAAACGGGGACACAGAAGCGTGACTGCCGTATGGACAAGGTAGACATGAAGGAATTGAAGACGGTGTAAGACTCCGACTTCAAATATGTTTGTCATAAATATGTTCACTGCTAGTATTAAAATTGGATTTTAGATACTGGATGTGGTACATAAATATGCATTGATGTACAGAATCTACTGTAAGCAGGATATTGACTTCAGTTGAGATTTATCTGTGAATTGAGAAAGGGACGAAAGTCGTTGTTTTAACCGTAGAAACCTAAGTTTAGGAACTGCCTTCGGGTGTGTACTTAAATTAGGAAACTGTTAAAATGTAACTAGTTTGACTAGATACATTATCTCTATATCAGGGTTTAACCCGTTGCGGGTATACCTTTATATTCTAGAACACTAAAGTGTTTCATTTTATAAAGATGATATTGAGATAAACACATTAGATGTGAATAACATCATTAATATTTTGAATATAAATCAATCTCACACATATAATATGACAAATAAATAGCTCAAACTGAATTAATTAGTTAAAACTTAAATGTGGTATTGTTGTATGGGACATATTAAACATGACTCGTATATCCACACTTTTGAAGAGTGGGTACTGGGACTAATTTGATTCCAATCAAATAAAGTCTACGAATCTAGTTTATTGAGCAAAGTGCCTAAAATACTATTTACTTGGTAAAAGTGCTAGTGCCATCGATCTGTTAGCCCTTGTTCATAGTGACGTAGGTGGGCCCATATCTAGCTAGGCTAGAGGTGGATATGAATATTTCGTGACCTTTACGGATGTGGCATCACGCTATGGTTATGTGTTTCTTTTGAAACACAAATCGGAAACTTTTACAGTTTCGACACGAAGTAGACAAACAGATCGGCTAAAGTATTAAAACATCACGGTTAGACCATGATGAAAAACTTAAGCAATAAGTTTCTCATATACTTGAAATAGTATAGTATCCTTTCAATGAGGACTCCTCCCGGAACACGTCAGTTTGACGGTGTGTCTGAACGGAGAAACCGAATTTTGTTGGACATGATGAGGATAATCATGAGTCGCTCTGAGCTACCATTTCCTTCAACGGATACACATTAAACAGTGAAAAACTTATTTTGAATAAGGTTCCATATAAATCTGTTAGACAGATTTCATATTAGATATGAACAGGAAAGAAACTGGGTTTTCTCATTCCTGAAGATTTGGGAATGCTGGGCATATGTTTGGATGATACCAAACTAAAACTCAAATCGGATAAGTGCCTAATAATGGTTCTCCTAGGGAAACCAAAGTATAGTACTTATACAACTCACAAGAGAACAATGTAATTGTTGCTCGCAATGCGGTTTTCCTAAGAGGAATACCTATATGCAGTGGTAAGTGGGAGGATAGTAAAACTCAATGAAAATCAGAGTAACACTATTACAGGCACCGAATCCTATTGGAACACAAATAGTTCATCAGTGATGAAACTATACCAGTAATCTTCGAATACACAAGAACCACGTAAGTCGGAGAGAGTCAGAAAACAACCTGGGGTATGGGTTTCAGATCTCACCTCGAAGAGATGTCAATCTTATTGAGGAATACGAACTGACTATGTATGAGGAAGTGATACAAGGTATCAACTCCCTATTATGGCAAAGTGCCATGAAGTCCGAAATGGATTCCATGTATATCAACTAAGTTTGGATGCTAGTTGATGTACCAAAAGGCATTGTGCCTATTGGTACTATATAAGTCTTCAAGGAAGACATACATGGAAGGCAACATACAAACGTACTAAGCTAGGCTTGTAACGAAAATGTATCGTTATCAACATTATGTCGATTACGATGAAACCTTTTACATGTTGCCATGGTAAATCCATTTGGATAATGCTTGCTAATGATGCATGTTTCATTTATGAAATGTGGCAGCTAAATGCCAAAACCGCTTTCCATAACGGAAACTTTTTGGAGGATGTTTTCAACATCCTGACGGTTTTGTCGTACCAAAACTAGCAAACAAGGTTTGCAGGTTATACGATCCATGGATGGATTGTAGCAAGCATAGAGTTATTGGAATTATCGTTTTGATGTAA
>SKCR01038386.1:0-109724 GCA_019454045.1 Zanthoxylum bungeanum | reverse complement strand
TCGTTTAAGAATAAATACTCAAAGCAAGTATTCTTGAATTATATTGAATTACAACTTTAAATCCAATTTATTTGTATTCAATACTAATTCCAATTTAATTCGAAATTAAATATTTACACTTACTTATAAGCCTTAAAGACTTGGATCCAAATCCAATCTTAAGGGTCTCAAAGGCCCAACAACATCCAATGTCATTTTAATTAAAGTCCAATTGGCTTTTAATTAATTTCTTAAGGCATGGGCTTTGGCCATAATGGATCAAACCCAAAATGCCAAAGCCCAATAGGAATCACCCTATTGCCTAGAAATAATTTAGGCCCATTAGGCCCAATTAAATTCTTTAAAGGGCCAAGTGATGTATTTGGACTTTATGGTATTAGTTTTGGGCCCAATTGGATCCAATCCAAAAGTCCAAAACCAAACTTGGTCAAACCAAGCCCATTAAGCCCAAATACACACTTTTAGCCCAATTCATAATTAAAGGCTTATTAACATAATTATAATATTCCAAATATCACAATTAATTTAATTAAAGTGTATTAGCCATGATTAATTAATTAAACTCAATATTTCCAAAATACCAATAACTTAATTAATCATGCTTAATCCATCAATTTATGCTCAACACAAATTGAAGCCAAAACACATCATTTCATGCTCAACACAAATTGAATCCAAAATTCATCATTTCATGCTCAACATGCTCTTTGATTTTAACATGAACTTTATTGACTTTGATTCTAATCTAATCAAACCAACAATCAACATTTTATCATGCATTTAACACATCCAATGGTTGTAAAAATTTGAAAAATCAAAGCGCAGTTTAAGCAGTCCAATTCGGCACGGTAAGGAAATTAAAAAATTTTGATCCAATCAATTTTCTCAAGTCTAATCATGCACAACTCTAAGTTAACATAATCTAAGCATGCTCAAAACATCAATTGAAAGAATCATGTTCAAAACATAAAAGGCCCAAATTTTAGTCTCATGAACCCTAAAATTTTCATTCTTAAAATTGACTCTTAATACCATTGTTAGTGTTCCTAGAACATGCCAAGGATCTAATAAGCAAGAAAATGTGTTCAAAAATTCAAAAATAAGTTGCGGAATACACTTACAATGAACGGATTTGAGCTTTAAAATTTGAGAATAGATCTCCAAGATCCAAGCTTTGAGTGATGATTCCAACTCTTGAAGTGGTTTCTCTATCACCTTAGTTGATTTCTTTAAGTGCTAGCTTTGTTGATTTTGCCACAAAATCAAAGAGAAGAAGGAGGCAAGTTCACGCCCATTCCATGGCTTCTAGGGTTTTTCATTTTGTTCCAAGTGTGTTAGATACAGCAAATGAGAGAGAGATAAGGGTTTTGGTAAAAGCCAATTTACCATTTTCACCTAAACAAGGTGGTTGGGTAAATGGTTTTGCCAAAACCATTCCAAGGTGGTTGGAAAGTGGATGGTATGACATAAATACCAACCACTCTCCCAACTACCACATTTAAAGTGGGCCCCACATTTGAATTCAAAATTCGAATGTCTCTACGAACATTTGTAGCGGCTCGGATCCGTTTAATCCGATTAAATGAACTTTCGTCGCTAAATAATTAAATCTAATTTAATTAAATAACGATGCCTCGCAATATATTACGAATGTCGTTTACGAATTAATTCTAAAATAATTCGTTGTTCGTTCGTATTAAAGTCCGACTTTAATTTCGTAATGAAATCCAATTCATATTAATATATCCGATATATTAATTTAAGCCCATACGAATAAATTAAATAGAAAAATCAAATTTAACTATTAAATTTATTCTACCGATTAATTCCAAATTAATATCGTTCTCTCTCTTCCGAACACATTTAATCACATATTAAATAAAGCCTAAATTAATCCCAGATTAATTTTCTCTCTCTTAATTAATCCCAGATTAATTCCAGTTTAAATCAACTGTCATCGGTGAATCTTAGATCCATGGATATTTTGGCAGTAAATACGGTCATCGAATTATCCGAATACGTGTGTACCTCGTACCACGTGCTTACCGATTTACAAGACATGGTTGGCTTCTAGCAAAGCACCGTGCCTACCCAATTCTCCAGAAATATTCTTACTGGAATATATAATCTATGTCAGGCGTAGTATACGTAGTATTGCGTATTGCGATCCAGTATCGGGTGTCACGTGCTAAGCCTGGGGCTGGAATTGTGTCTGCCCCGTACGAAGCACATGTCGGATGTCTGGTAACTAGTCTCTATAATCGGATGAACATGACCTAGTCATATCATCCCGATGACTACAGTACTTAAGAGAAATAGTTCCGTATCCTACGTGACATCATCTTCACTATGACTGGAGTGATACTATAACATCCCGCCTAAGCCAGGATGCTACAGGCAGGAGACAGGCTAATGCTTTCTCCATAAGCCTCTGATTCTGACGAAAATTCGGCATGACCTTTGCTAAAAGTCATGCAACCTGGATCAAGGTCCAGCACCACAATACAACCTATAGGACCCAGACACAAAATATCACTAACATAAACAACTCAAGACAAATCCAACTGGACTCCATGCCCGAAAATACGTATATATAAAAATTCTTACAATTACTCTTATACAAACTAAAACTTTTATAACAAGACTTATAAAAGACTCTTATACGCCCAAGACCTGGTGACTGGCTGACTGCAACGCTGCTATCCGACTTCTCAAATTCTGAAATCCGTAGACGACCTATCGAGTCATCAACCTGCAAAACTCAAACACTGTTGGTGTGTGAGTCATAAGACTCAGTAAGTAACCACGCCCATTTATTGAGCTGCAATCAAACATAAATTCTAAATTTTGTTTCGACATTAACTTAAGCTAGTCTCTGCTCTTAAACCTTTTAAACAAATATGCAACCCTACTATAGATTTCTTTTAATCTGGTCTTTCATGCTTCATATCCTGTTTACTATTAATCTTTTCATACATTCATAATATACTTGTCAAGTTTCTATATCCTCAATTATCAAATCAAATTTCATTACGCTTCTACTGCGCTATTCTAATATCTTGTTTCTTACCTACTTCTTTTTCCTAATCTAGTTCGGGAATTTATTATAATTATTTTTCTTTTATTTCATTGAAATATCATCAAATCGGATTTTACAAATTATTCTTTTCATTAAACAATCATCAACCGTGTGTGTGTGTGTGTGTATATATATATATATATATAAAATCGTATTATCATACATTATCATTCTTAGAAGGTTTCTCATATGAAAACATATAGTCCATATCAATATCAATCATATACCAATACCAATCACATATGCATATGGATGTAATAATACTGTCGTGCATTAATATAAGCTGTATATAACTCAAGTAATATTTAGAATATATGATCTACAAATACAAATTGTAAACTAGTCTTACTTATCCATGCCATGCTCCTATAATGCATGAAAACCCTTTTCTGAAACACACTTTTCTGAAAACTTCTTTCTAGAAACTCTTTCTAAAAGCTATTTGCTAAAAACACTATTTTACTTTTTCTTTCAGAGAATCTTTTGAAAATTGTTCTTGAAAACTGATATTTCTGTCTAAAATCTGTGTTTCTGAAAACTGAAATTTGTATCTTTTGAAAACTGAAAACTTTCTCTGAATTTTGTGTCTCTGTCTGAAAAACTGACGTATGAGGGCGTTACGTCTCGCCGTCCCCCAAAGCATGCCATACCTGCCCTGAAACTGGTGGTCTTGGGGCGTTACGTCTCGCCGTCCCCCAAGCCACAATCTGGAGCTGAGGGTGCGGATCTATGCTACCACCCAAGCTCATACTGAGGTCTAGGGGCGTTACATATCGCCGTCCCCCTAGCCCGTCTAGAGGATCAGAGAGCGTCCCCTCAGTTCTCAATATGTGCACATGACTCTATAACCGTTAAATATATAATGTCCGTCAATCTCATCTCTGTAATAGTTACATACTGGGGTGAGTTTTTACCTCATGCCCCGAAAAACATGAAAACCACTCTTTAAATCTCAAAGTGTAAGAAACATTTCCTTAAATACATTTTTCTCAAAAAACACTAAACCTTTCTTTAAAATACTTTGAATCTAAAACAAAACATCCTTAACTTTAACTCGTTTTCTAAAACTTATAACACATGTATATACAAGCATATGATCATGCATACCTATGATTAATGACATGCGAATCTTATTCTTTTTCATACATTCATCTTTAATTGTCGTATAGTCTATATACTAGTCCTACTGTTAATATATTCAAACAAATTCACTTATAATACAAATTATCGTAATACTATAAATATATGCAAACTAATATACCTTGTACGCACATAGTATTATGTATTCATGCTCAAACTATTAGGAGTTATTATAATGATATTAATCTGCAACTTATATCATTACCTTCACATCCCAACATAACCATTCACAATGCACAAGACACAACCAAATCTCCGTTCTTACCACACTGACAATACATCACACAGGGAAATTGTGATTGAAAAATAAATAATTAAATATATAAATACTTGATTACTTACAAAAGCATAAACTAGAATCTTGAATGTCTTCACATCAAAATTCTTACAACCTGCTCAACATGCTAAATTTAATTCTTTCCCATGCAATTACTCATACCTCTCAATATTCAAATAACATATAACACAACTCAACATAAACCTTTACTATCCCAGTCATCTAACAATACCCTTAGTTAACTTAAATGAATTGATGTCATCCAACCAATCATTTACAATATAAAATTTTTCATATTGTTTATCATACATGCAATTTAGGAATTCAAGCTTTCCTTTTATCTTTTTAAATTAGCCAAAGTGATCATTATTCCTTCTGAAATGATTTTATTAATTTTTTTAATTTTAATTTTTTTTTTTTTAAACAATCGTAATGAAATCATAATCTAATTATGTACCTGATAACTATTAACCAATTGAATTACTTCAAACTAAAAAAAAAAAAAAAAAAAATCGGTATCTCTTTCATCAACCTTACACTCGGCCATAACCCCCTTCCATCTTGAAATACCACCAACATAAAATATGACTTATATTCTTTTATCAAACTCAACACCACTAAATACTAAATCCTTAGTTACAACATTACCAAATCATAAAATTCCCTTCTTCCAAACAGCCCATCTACTGTTCGGCCACCTCACCAAATCAATCTTAATCCATGCTTAATTATCACAAAATACATAGACACCCAATAATATTCACCATCTCATATTTCCTCTAATTTAATTATTTAGCACTCTTAAAGAAAATCCCCAAATTCTAGGGTTTACTATCTAAATTTCCTCAATTCTCTCCAGTTTATAATTTGATTATTTCTTATTCCCTTCTTTAATCAGTTTCATCTCTTTAATCTTAGAAATTCTTTTAATCTGGTCTTTCATGCTTCATATCCTGTTTACTATTAATCTTTTCATACATTCATAATATACTTGTCAAGTTTCTATATCCTCAATCATCAAATCAAATTCCATTACGCTTCTGCTGCGCTATTCTAATATCTTGTTTCTTACCTACTTCTTTTTCCTAATCTAGTTCGGGAATTTATTATAATTATTTTTCTTTTATTTCATTGAAATATCATCAAATCGGATTTTACAAATTATTCTTTTCATTAAACAATCATCAACCGTGTGTGTGTGTGTGTGTATATATATATATATATATAATCGTATTATCATACATTATCATTCATAGAAGGTTTCTCATATGAAAACATACAGTCCATATCAATATCAATCATATACCAATACCAATCACATATGCATATGGATGTAATAATACTGTCGTGCATTAATATAAGCTGTATATAACTCAAGTAATATTTAGAATATATGATCTACAAATACAAATTATAAACTAGTCTTACTTATCCATGCCAGCTCCTATAATGCATGAAAACCCTTTTCTGAAACACACTTTTCTGAAAACTTCTTTCTAGAAACTCTTTCTAAAAGCTATTTGCTGAAAACACTATTTTACTTTTTCTTTCAGAGAATCTTTTGAAAACTGTACTTGAAAACTGATATTTCTGTCTAAAATCTGTGTTTCTGAAAACTGAAATTTGTATCTTTTGAAAATTGAAAACTTTCTCTGAATTTTGTGTCTCTGTCTGAAAAACTGACGTATGAGGGCGTTACGTCTCGCCGTCCCCCAAAGCATGCCATACCTGCCCTGAAACTGGTGGTCTTGGGGCGTTACGTCTAGCCGTCCCCCAAGCCACAATCTGGAGCTGGGGGTGCGGATCTATGCTACCACCCAAGCTCAAACTGAGGTCTAGGGGCGTTACGTATCGCCGTCCCCCTAGCCCATCTGGAGGATTTGAGAGCGTCCCCTCAGTCCTCAACATGTGCACATGTCTCTATAACCGTCAATTCTATAATGTCCATCAATTCCATAGTGTCCGTCAATCTCATCTCTGTAATAGTTACATACTGGGTGAGTTGTTACCTCATGCCCCGAAAAACATGAAAACCACACTTTAAATCTCAAAGCTGTAAGAAACATTTCCTTAAATACATTTTTCTCAAAAACAACTAAAACTTTTCTTTAAAACACTTTGAATCTAAAACAAAACATCCTTAACTTTAACTCGATTTCTAAAACTTATAACACATGTATATACAAGCTTATGATCATGCATACCTATGATTAATGACATACGAATCTTATTCTTTTTCAAACATTCATCTTTAATTATCGTATAGTCTATGTACTAGTCCTACTGTTAATATATTCAAACAAATTCACTTATAATACAAATTATCGTAATACTATAAATATATGCAAACTAATATACCTTGTACGCACATAGTATTATGTATTCATGCTCAAACTATTAGGAGTTATTTATGATATTAATCTGCAACTTATATCATTACCTTCACATCCCAATATAACCATTCACAATGCACAAGACACAACCAAATCTCCGTTCTTACCATCACTGACAATACATCACACAGGGAAATTATGATTGCAAAATAAATAATTAAATATATATATACTTGATTACTTACATGAGCATAAACTAGAATCTTGAATGTCTTCACATCAATATTCTTACAACCCGCTCAACATGCTAAATTTAATTCTTTCCCATGCAATTACTCATACCTCTCAATATTCAAATAACATATAACACTACTCAACATAAACCTTTACTAACCCAGTCATCTAACAATACCCTTAGTTAACTTAAATGAATTAATGTCATCCAACCAATCATTTATAATATAAAATTTTTCATATTCTTTATCATACATGCGATTTAGGAATTCAAGCTTTCCTTTTTATCTTTTTAAATTAGCCAAAGTGATCATTATTCCTTCTGAAGTGATTTTATTAATTTTATTAATTTTAATTTTTTTTTAAACAATCGTAATTAAAATCATAATCTAATTATGTACCTAATAACTATTAACCAATTGAATTACTTCAAACTAAAAAAATATAAATCGTTATCTCCTTCATCAACCTTACACTCGGCCATAACCCCCTTCCACCTTGAAATACAACCAACATAAAATATGACTTATATTCTTTTATCAAAATCAACACCACTAAATACTAAATCCTTAGTTACAACATTACCAAATCATAAAATTCTCTTCTTCCAAACAGCCCATCTACTGTTCGGCCACCTCACCAAATCAATCTTAATCCATGCTTAATTATCACAAAATACATAGACACCCAATATAATATTCACCATCTCATATTTCCTCTAATTTAATTATGTAGCACTCTTAAAGAAAATCCCCAAATTCTAGGGTTTACTATCTAAATTTCCCCAATTCTCTCCAGTTTATAATTTGATTAATTTCTTATTCCCTTCTTTAATCAGTTTCATCTCTTTAATCTTAGAAATTCTTCCAACTTTATACCTAAAGAATCAATTCTATAGTACATTTAACATGTTCTAACTCATTAGCTTGCCCAAATTCAAAAATTTCAAAAATTAATTAACTGATTTTCGAATTTAATCCAAATCCTAAACACATCAAAGAGCATAGTTTACTTACCTCTCTCTCTCGGTGCTACTCTTTCTCTCTCTCTTCGGTCTATCACTGCTCTCAATTTCTTCTTCTTCTTTTGCTTACTCGGTCCTTCCCCCATTGTTATGCTTTCCTTCTCTATTTATTTTTCTTTCTCTCTCGGACTGCACCTTTTTTTTTTCATTATTTTTTTTACTCCTCGTCTGCTTCTATTCTTCTTCGGCTTCAGTCTGGTCTCAATCTATTTCTCTCTTCTGATTGCCATGACTCTGTATGTTATGTGGGGGCGTGGGCTATGGGTGTGTGATGTGAGTGAGTGGTTTGTCTTGTTTTAAATTTAACTAAATGTGTGTGTATTACTTCCTCACGTGTGTGTGTGTTAAAATATCTTCTTATGCATATTTTATTTTTATTTTTTCTTTGTGTCCACGCATTATATTATACAATATATATGTGTGACATTTTCTAAAATAATTAAATGGGCTTGGGCTTCTCCCTATCATTTTCTAATTCTTCATATTGTTATGATGGGCTTAAGTGATTTTTAAAAAAGAAACCTTGGGCTTGATAGGGTAAGTTTTTATTACTTCCAATAATTCATGAATTATTTTTTTTTTCTAGCTCGGGAAAGGGAAAAAATAATTTAAAGCATCACAGAGCGAACTAAATAACTGGGTCGTTACATTGACCCCTCCTTATACAGGATTCTTCCTCGAATCCTGACCTTGGCATACTGAAACCAATCTTCAAACAACAAACAAAGACAAGACTGAAAACTAAATATCAAACAAAGACCGATATGGTCTAAAACAAAACATATACTTACTGAGATAGTCGAATAGCCAGTAGTTGCAGTCACCGACACTCTATAACATTTGCTTGATTGCAGCTCAATAAATGGGCGTAGTTACTTACTGAGTCTTATGACTCACACACCAACAGTGTTTGAGTTTTGCAGGTTGATGACTCGATAGGTTGACTATGGATTTCAGAATTTGAGAAGTCGGTTAGCAGCGTTGCAGTCAGCCAGTCACCAGGTCTTGGACGTATAAGAGTCGTTTATAAGTCTTGTTATAAAAGTTTAAGTTTGTATAGGAGTAATTGTAAAAATTTTTGTATATACGTATTTTTGGGCATGGAGTCCAGTTGGATTTGTCTTAAGTTGTTTATGTTAGTGATATTTGGTGTTTGGGCCCTATGGGTTGTATTGTGGTGCTGGACCTTGATCCAGGTTGCATGACTTTAGCAAAGGTCATGCCGAATTTTCGTCAGAATAAAAGGCCTATGGAGACATGATTAGCCTGTCTCCTGTCGGTAGCATATTGGCTTAGGCGGGATGTTACAGATACTTCCGTCTTGACATCACACCCAATACACTACGATTCTCAATATACCCAGCAGAGGCGTACACAGAACCGGTTAAAACTCTGGACGACCAAAACCAAAACATATTGATTGTCGTAAGTATTAGCAGTGCAAGTCTCAGGTTAAGATCAAATACACCTACCCTGATTTCGGACTTCCATAGACATGTAGTCATACTACCAATGGAATTTCGAGGGGTCTATCCAGAGCGAAGCTGTTTCCGTACCATCGGTAAACACAACCTCCTATTACACTTGCAAGAGTATCCAATACCCATATACATGAGAACTATGCTATTGTGCCCTCACAACTCGCACAAGTGTAATACTAGTCTTTTACGCATTATCGATGTCCAGTCTCGATAATACTACGACTAGGGATATTTAATGATTAATCCTTCGAGGACTAATACTGTCTCATATCATCTCAATCCAGAAACTAATCATAAGGACCTCCTATCATTTATACATCTAGGTGATCTAATCATAAATGATAAGAGTGCAATCTCCTTGTCACATAGTTAATTTGTAAAACAACACCATGATTTGTACAAATAGTGACGCTATGGGTTATAATTGTCCAACAACACACACGACCCTCCGTCCCTATTATCACATTTTTGGATTCCTTATCACGCCAGTGGCCTGTCGGCCATCACGACAGGATAGAGGGGTGCGCCGCCACCCCTCCACCTTGTGGTGGCTGGCGGCAGCCCCGGATCACCGTCGAACGGTAAGAATAGAGAGGGACGTGCGCGGTAATGGCTTAGTCAATATCGGCTCCTCGCTTCGTTTCACGACCCAAGCCACCCGCCAAATCAAATCCCTCGACGAGTATTAAGAGTATGCAGAGTTGATTTCACCGAACAACGGCCGATTTCACGCAAAACGAGGAGGGAACATGTGCGTGTACTGTAGCAACCAGATGAACAATAGCTCCAATCGAAATTCCGACAACACAAACTCGTTCGTATGGCCGTTGGGAGTCCGAATATGCTCTCAAAATTTCGGTATGACTCTCCGTTAAAAATGTGATATTTTAAAGTTTATCGATTTATATTCGGATGCTTCTAGTAGTTTTATAGTGTAGCGAATTGACATGAAATGAATTAGATGTGATATAATATGTTAAAACGATGCATGTGGTAGAATCCGGGCGGAAACATAATAAATTATATCGATCCAGTAGAATTAGTGAGTTTCCGGTAAAATAGAGTTTCTCGCGCTGCTGTGGTCTAACAACCATGATCATGAATATGACCTAATTATGATGGTACGAAGATAATTAAATAGTTCCGGATAAGTTTGGAGGGTTCAAGACTTTTTAGTGGCATTTGCGGAAATTTTTCCGCAAATGCGTAAATTGAGAAGTTAAGCAACCGAGTTAGTTTAGAACAGTGTGTAATGACTTAGAATGAGTATTAGAGTGATTTTAGATGAATCGGGAAAAATCGACAAGTTTCAGATTTGATTTGATCATTTCGGGAAGGTCCGAAGTTTATTATAGAAAATTTAAAGTTCCGCAAATAACGGTTGTGATCGCATTTTATGATTTGTTTTGGCAAATATGAGTTGGACGTAATCTATGCGATGAATACTTGAGACGTGTTTTGTTTAAATTTAGATATTAAAGAAATTTTATAAGGATATGTGTAACTATAAAACGGGAAGTGTGTATATATATATTATATATATATATATATATATATATAATATATATATATATATATAAGCAGTAAGATAATGTAAGCCTTAGATTGAAAGTATAAGAATGATGAAGTATTTGTGTATAAATGAAATGTGAGCAAATAATTATGAGTATAATATAAGAATACTTAGGTTTGGGGTTGTATAAATTACACCATAGGGAATGAGATTGAAGTTTAAAGGATGATAAATTATAAGGAAGTAATCATATAAGTACAAAAGAGGGTAAATATGCACAGAGAAATAAGTAAGCTTATATATAGTAAGTTTGTATTTTATGTACAAGTATTTTAATACATGTTTAAAATAACAAAGAGTATATGTGTATATGATATATATAAACGAGATCCTTGAGCATATGTTGATATTTGAGAAATAGTTAAATAAGTTTAAGAACTGAGAACTCAAAGTCTGGATTTGTGTGAAGTTTGATATAATAACATAGCTTTGATTGCATGTGAAATTAGACATTTAATGTAAACTCCGAAATTTCAAAAAAAAAAAAAGACTATGAAAGTAAAACTTGAATGGAGTTACGAATGTGAGAATATAGAATGATGTCATTTTTTGAGTGGGTTTATGAATGTATTCGATAAAGCATGAATATGCATATTTATATATGTTGAGAATATCTGTACTTATGATGAGAATGTATTTCTTCATAGCGTGAATTAATTTCAATATGAATACACTGGTATGATATATGATGTATGATTAATTATGGCAATGCTTAGAAACGTGAGGTAAATATGGGACACATGTGCGAGCCATGGAATATGATTGATAAGTGAACATGAGTGATGATGTGTGATTTGACTGTGATCATCGGATCAAATAATAGTATAAACTCATACGAATGGAAACAAGTAGTGTGAATAAGCACACCGTTGTATGTTATGGATTTATGTGTGTATATGATAGCATATAATATATATATAAGTATGTGTATGATATGAGAATTATAAATTGACTTTACTTGAGTATATGTATAAGTATGAGTTATGAATATGTATGTACGCATGCATACATGTGCATATGTGATAGCAGTAGCATATAGAGTATAAGTAAGCATGAAAACATGTATTGAGTGAATGGAAGCATAATGCATTGAACATGCATATTGAGTAATTTTTTTTGAATTGCAGTTGAAATTGATTTTAAAGTTTAAAGTATTTTAACAGTTTTAAATATTTTCAAAATAGAAGAGTTAATAGATTTTATCGGGATCGGGGTATAAACCCATCCCAGAGAGATTTTATGAACAATTATGGAATTGACGGATTTTATATGGATTCGGGACTTGGGATTTGACCCATCCCAGTTGTACACTAATTAGAATTGATGAATTTAGATACATATGCGCATGTGGAGGACTGGGGGGACGCCCTTAGATCCTCAACGCTCAGATGGTATATTCTTGGGCGGAGATGCGCCTTCGGGCGGAGATGCTCCTTCGGGTGGAGATGTGCCTATGGGCGGAGATACGCCTACGGGCGGAGATTCGATTTTCAGAAAAAAGGATTTCAGATTTCAGTTTTCAGAATAGAGTTTTAGAAAAGAACTTAGAAAGACGGTTTTAGAGAGAAGTACAAGAAAAAGAAAGATTTTCAGAAATGAGTTTTCAGAAAGCAGATTTTTAGTAAAAGAGTTTTCTAGAACAGAAAAAGAAAGGGAGTTTCAAACATGAGTTTTCCGAAAAGGATTTTTTTTTTTTTTTTTTAAAAAAGAAAGAAACTTTCCAAGCAAAGTGAAGTTATGAGATGTCAATATGAATTAAAGCTTTTTAATGTTCGTGTGATTTATGCATATGATGTTTGAGCACGATGATATTGTTACTTATGTGTGTATATATGATTGATGATTGTATGTTGCATGGTAGAGGTGCTGGATAGGATCCGTTCGGATGGAATCCATTTCATACATGTTCTAAAATAGGTAATGGGTTCTATACGAGCATTGCTTGCATGAACAATTACTAGTGCATATATGTAACATCCCGCCTAGGCCAGGATGCTACCGGCAGGAGACAGGCTAACCCTACCTCCATAAGCTTCTTATTCTAACGAAATTTTGGCATGATATATTTGTAATATCATGCAACCTGGCTTATAGCCAGCATAATGAGACAGCCTGCTTAAACAAACTCAACAAATATGCAACATCACTAGGCCTCAGGCCTGAACTCAATGACCAAAAGTAAATCACTTGGCCTCTGGCCAGAACTCAAAATGAAACTATGCTATTACAATTTTTACACATGAAATCCAAATGCAAGTACAAAGACAAGGGCAGTGAGGACCCATAACTCGACCCAGGACTCAAAACACTCTTGACTGCAGTTGGGGTGGTCCACTGTCTTCACCGAACTTCTGCTAGTTCTATATGACTGCTACAGACCTGCAAAACTAACAAACTGAGGTGGTGTGAGTCATAATGACTCAGTAAGTAATCATGCAAATATTTATAAATTCTGAATTAGCTATACAATTCCTATCTATTACAGAGACACATTATTCTTTCGTCCACCATTTTTACCTGATCATACTTATACTTAAATTTCTATTAGCATTCACATTACAAGCATTTATCACGCGTTAGCTACACTACTTTGACATCTTAGTACTTACCTGCTTATTCCGGTGTTTCATTATTTCCCAAACATATCACATGCTTCTAATCCTTTATCTGATTACTTACATACTTAAATTCTGTTGTCGTTTATAAATTAAACGTCTTAATACATGTACACATAAACATCAAGTTTTTATATTACTGACAGCCATGTCATTATTAAAACTCCTTTCGTCTAATCACATTAAGACTCATCATATTTTTACTGCGCTACACTGATTTCTACTTTCTTTCTATACTCATTACAAGTCTGATTCATGTTTTTACTATAACTTTCTCTCTTTCATTATCTTGAAATATCATCAAGTCGGAAAAAAATAAATATTCTTTCTTTCAAATATTTATCACTCTACTTAGATCATGCTGACATGTATGAATGTAATTATATAATCACGTATTAATATTCACAAGGAGAATCTCTTATAAAGCCCTACATCTCATGCCAACCATCATCTATAATTACATGTAAACATAATAATGATAACATGTATCAATGTTAACTACATGCATCTAAATGTACTCATGCTACAATGCATTAACATCAAATATATGCATCTCATATGACTTACTAGAATACATGACTTATATGCAATAATTGCAAATCAAACTTTACTTCAACATGCTGTGTCTTTAGAACATGTTTCGTGAAATCCTTTTCTGAAGATCTCTTTATTAAAAACATTACTCGAAAATTGATTCTGTTTTAAAAATATGAATTTTTTATAAAGCCAATGTTTCTGAAGACTTTCTTTTCTAATGAGCTCTTTCTGAAAACTGTAACTAAAACCAAAATCTGAAAAGCTGTGTTTTAAACTCTGTTTCTGAAAACCGTGTACTATAATCTAATTTCTGAAATCTGGATACAGAAAATCTAAAAGTTTTATACTAAAGATTTGAAAATTTGAATGAAACTATTTATAAAAAAAACTTATTTCTGAAAACTATATACTGAAAACTGAAAACTGCTTTACGTCCAGGACCATAACTCAACTGGACGTCTCTCTACACCCAGGACCATAACTCAACTGGGTGTACTCGATGCCCATGACCAAAACTCAACTGGACATCTCTAAAACTGGTGGTACCCTACGTCCAGGACAAACACTCAACTGGCAAAGTAGAGCTCTACATCTAGGACCATAACTCAACTGGCAGTGTAGCCACCAAGTTCTAAAATCAGGATTTCAGAACTCTGTAGTCCCCAGTCCTGCTCGAGGATCTGAGAGCGTCCCCCCAGTCCTCCACATGTGCACATGCTACTATATCCGTCAATTCCAAAGTATCCGTCAATTCCGAACTATATCTCAAGTTACATACTGGGGTGAGTTTTACCTCATGCCCCGAAAACCTCATAATCATAATATGTATCTTAAAACTGTAAAGAAACTTTTCTGAAATACATTTCTTTCAAAAGTGAACACTTAAAACTTTTCTTTTAAAAGTATCTGATATTCTTCTTTGAAACACTTGAAATCTCAAAGGTTATTCTTAGATTATAATGCGTGTATATGCATATGCACAAGAAATGAACTATGCATTATTTCTTATATGCTTACATATTAAGTCATCTCACATTCTACATACTTATATTGTTCGCGATATACTTAACACACATCTATGCCATCATAACTTAGCTTACCTTCAAAACTTACCTTATTAATGGCTCACAAAACAATATAATGTATAGTCATATTCATATACACACAATCAATCATTATAAACGAATGTATGACTTTATATATATAACAAGCTTACTTATTCATTCATTTCCATTACTCGCTAATCATTTATAATCATACTAGAACATCTATCTCAAAAATAGGTTTATTTAAGCATTTTCTAAAATTATTAGTTAGTCTTAATCAAATACACACAAACAATATGTATATGTACTTACTTATTTCTCCAAATATCCTACATACTCTCACTTATACGTGTATACATTCGTATTCTTATTTTGTATCATTCTACATACACTGAACATATACAATTGCTTCTTACATTTGTCATTCCTTAAACTTTAGTCCCATTCCATAGGGACCCAAGTCTTATTTAATTATAACCATAATCATGACACCATTCATATGTTTTTTATCTATATATATATATGTATGTATGTACCGGTTCATACCTATATATGTATCTCTTTACTTTCATAAGCTCATGCTTATCTTTTGTTCATACATCTACTTATATTTGTTTGTTCTTACCTATATGTGTGTATAGATATACCTGCTTCTTTCTTCTACATTCATCTTTGTATAAATACACAGGTTTCATGCATATAACTATATACAACTTTATTATATTACTACTTTCGATCAACGATAAATTTCTTAAGTATTCAAAGTATGAGTTACTTACCTGGCTAGGCGGACACTCCTAATCCCGGTCTGATCTGTCAAAATAAATCATAACACGCAATTAGAACCGCTATTTGCGGAACTTTCAACTCATCTATAAAAACTTCTGGACCTTTCCGGAATACACGAAACTCTCTGATACTACGGTTTAAACTTTCTTACTCTAATACATGCTTATATACTATTCTAAACTAACTAGATAGCTCAGATTCTCATTTTAAGCGTTTGCGGTAAAATTTGCGGAAAAGTTTCCGCAAACGCTACGGAAGGGTCTCGAACCCTCCTAACTAATCCGGAATTACTCAATTACCCTCGCAATATCATATTTATATTTCATCCAAGGCTATGGTCATCTAAGCTCAATCGCGCGGAAACTCTGTTTTACCGGAAACTCGCTAATTATATCGGATCGATCTAATCTATTTCATTTCTCCCCGGATTCTACCATATTTATCATTTTAACATATAAAAACAAATCCAAATCATTTCATACTAATTCGCTAAACTATGGAACTACTAGAAACATCCGAATATAAAACTGTAAACTTTTAAAATAACAAATTCTAAACGGAGAGTCGTACCAAAATTTCGAGGACATATTCGGACTCCCATCGGCCATACGAATGCGCTACTGTCATCAGAATTCCAATCGGAGTTACTGTTCATTGCGGGTTACGATTCATCTGAAGCTTCTTTCCTCGTTTCGCATGCAACCGGGCGCTATTCGGTAAAATCGATTCCATATACTCGTAGTACTCATCGTGGGCTTCAATGTGGTAGGTGGCTCGGGCCGTGAATCAAAGCGACGAACTGAGATCGGGAAACCCACTACACGCGCGCTCTCTCCCCTCTTTCTCATCGTTCGTCGATAGTTGGGGCTGCCGCCGGCCACCACATGACAGAGGGGTGGTCGGCGCACCCTCCGGCTGGTCGCGCGGGCCGACGATGGCCGACAGGCCGCCGGCGCGACCAGAATCCTTCACAATGGGTTTGGACGATGAGGGGGGCTTGAGAGAGATAGTTTGGTTTTTCTCTTTTTGAAATTTTCCAAAAGCTTAAGGCTTTAGCTAGTTTCCTGGAAAATATCAAAGAGGTCCCCGCAATTTTGCTGTTTAGCCCATATCATGGAGCCTTCTGGAATATCATATTTTCGGAGCCCTTCTGATGCGATTCTCGAAAAGTGCTCAACACGAAAGTTGTTCGTCTCAGAAAAAAGAGCCCGATGGTTCAAGAATCAACTCAATCAGAGTTCGTCTGCTAATTCTGTGGTCAAAATAGTAAATTTTACTCGTATAGTAAAAATCGCGTAACTAACTTTTGATCCCACACATTTTCCAACGTGAAAAATATTCATAATATATTATTCCAACTCATATATCATCACTTGAACTTTTATTCTTCATTATCATCATGCTCCGAGACTATAACATCGTTCCGGGAATCTTCCAGAACAGTCCTGAAAATCTGGGATGTTACAATACATATGATGATGTGATGCATATTTACTGTATATATAAATAATATGGATTGTATATGATAAATCGATGATGTTTTAAATAGAATGGTAAGAAGATAACTTTGATAATTCACTTGAGCTTGAGGTAGCGAAGTAAAAGAAAAATAAGAAGATGAGAAGATGATATATATATGTATGTGAACACTGCTATATGATATGCCATGAATGTTATATATGTGACATCATGAATGTGTTAAGTATGCTAGATAGAGGTAAAAGTTATAAGTAAGGATAAATGTCGATCATTATTGGTTATTGAATTATTCAAGTTAGGAGGAACTACATGTTGTAGCTTATATGGTTAAAAACAAAGGAAATGGTTAAAAGAAAAAAAAGAGTAGGCTTGATGTGTGTTGTGAACTAAAATGATTTTGAATATGATGTGAGACGATATGAGTATATATGTGATAGATGAATGATACGATGATATGTTAAGATTGATATTTATATGTATACAATGATTTCAAGTGAAAATGCTATGCAGCATGACATAAGAAAGCAGAACGAGATGAGTGTGTGGATGTTCACATAAGAGGAATATAAGAAATGGAATGTTTTCCAATCGGTTAGGAAACAGAAAGCATGAACAGTTGGTAATTTAGAGAATGTGTGAATCACTTAGAAATCCCAGAAATAATATGTAAACTGGAATTCAAACCTTGCTTGTGTATGATGCTCAAGGTAGAAGCATAGTTACTTACTAAGTCTTATGACTCACTATACTATAGTGTTTGAGTTTTGCAGGTTGGCGACCTAAACGGTCGACCGTGGATTTCAGAGTTGCGAAGCAGTCGGGTAGCAGCGTTGCAGTCAACCAGTCACCAGGTCTTGGGGGAAATAAAGAGTCTAGTAGTCTATGTTTTAGATTGTATAAGTTGTAACGTGCTGAGCAAGAGTTTATTTTAGAAAAGTTTTTGTATATACGTACTTTCTGTTGGAGTTTCTACGGCCCCAATGATCAAATACAAAGCAAGAAATACATGTGAATACATACGAGGAAGTTACGAAATACTTACATCGAGCAGTTGAGTGATGCGGCAATGAACAAAAAAATTTCTGCCCTCCTTAATGAAGCTCGGCAGTGGGCTGGTTTGGAGTCCTTTGAATTCGGCCATGGATGTCTTTGAAGCTTTAAGCTTTGTGAAGAAATCCCATGCACACGGGGTGGGTTTCCCTATCACCTTCGTATCTCTCTTTGAGTGCTAGCTCTTCTTGATTTTTGCCATAAAACCAAGCTTTTCCCTTCTCCATGCTCTCGGCCATGAGAGAAAAAACAAGAAGAAAATATTCCCTCAATGGGCGTGAGAGAGAGAGAAGAAGTGTGTGTGTTAATTGATTTCTAAAAACAATTAAACATATATCTTTTATTTGATTTTTCAAAAAGTCAAACAAGTACTAAACATTTAAAAATATTAAATGTCTTTCATGCCATCACACTTCCATCACTGTTCACATCAATCAAGTTGTCAAGTCACATCACTCAAAGTGACAAGTGATTTGACGCTTGAAGTGACTAGTGATTTGACGCTTGATGCGAGTAATGATTTTACGCTTGATTTGACTTGCGTGCCGTACTCGAATTCGAAATACGAATGCGCTCGCAAATAAACTCAGGCTCGGGTTCGCTAATTCCAAATTAATGAATTTTCTGTTACGTCGTAATTAAATCTAATTTAATTAAATAATCATGCCAATCATAATTACTATTCACGTCACTAATAAATTAATTCTAAATTAACTCGTTCGCCTGAATTAAAATCTAATTCTAATTCCGCGTCGAAATCCAATTTCGTTTAATATATCGAATATATAAATTTACCGATTAATTCCAAATTAATCGTTATCTCTCTTTAAATGATATTTTATCCTAGATAAAATATCTCCGTAATTAATTCCATATTAATTTTCTCTTTCTTCTTATTAATCCCAGATTAATAAAGTGCGAGTCATACGTCATCGGTGAATCTTTGGGAAGCGACCCATGAGATCCCCGGATATGTTGGAAGTAAATACGGTTGTCGGACTATCCGATCACGTACGTATCAAGTACTACGTTTTACCTATTTACAAGACAAGGTTGGCTTCTAACAAAGCGTCATGCCTACCCAATTCTCCAGAAATATCGTTACAGGAATTAGTGATCTGTATCAGGCATAATATACATAGTATTGCGTATTTCAATCCAGTATCGGATGATCACATGCGAGGCCGGGGCTGGTACAATGTCTGCCCCGTACGAAGCATATATCGGATGACAAGCACCTAGTCTCTTTATTATCGGATAATCATGACCAAGTCATATTATCCCGACGGTTGCAACCTTTTTAGAGAACCAGTTTTGTATCTGTAGGCATTGCTTTTTTGCATGTGAAACCCGATGATGAGTCTCAATTGGAGGCACTACCTTTTAAGTTGCGAAAGCCGCGGGAAACGGACATCGGAAGGGAAGAGTCAAGAATTGACTCATTGACGGATTAAGTTCACTAGTTTAGCTTCGGGTAACTCGTTTGATCTCTGTTTTAAAAATTATTCCCGGCCCAAAACACTCACATCACCTAACCTTGGCCCAAGATCCCTACAAGCCCCTTGACCTTGACCTAAAACCCATGCTAGCCCACACAAACCAAACCCACCAACCAAAGGCCCACACGCCCCCAACCAAAAGCCCACACGCCTAAGGCCCTTAAAAGACATCCGAATTAAATAAAATATTAATTAAATCATATATCAAATTAAATAAAATATTAAATAAAATCATACCTAATTAAAATAAATCAATAAATTATATTCCTAATCAAAAATATTAGATACCTAACTTAACAAATATCATGCCTAAACAATACAAATTAAATATCATAACTTCCTAATTTGAGCCAAGTTTGTCCCCCCTCAATCTTTGGTTTTCCTTGTTTAAAACTAAATCAAATCCTCATTGAATGCACAAAATCCTTTCCCTTGTCAACCCTAGCCTTTGCCTATAAAAACAAACCAATTCCAACACTTTCCCCCCTTGGATTCACGCACAAAACAGCAAGAAAAAGCCTCTCTCCATTCACGAAAACAACAAAAAAAGAAGCCATAGTTCACTCCTAAACACCAAGCAACAAACAAGAAAAAATTCTCTCATCCTCCTCCCTCCACTACCGAGCCACTGACCCCCTCCAAGCCCTTCATATTGTCGCATATTCCCCTAGGAACCACCCTGTAAACCGCCGCATATTCCCCTGGAAATCACCATCGAAATTACATCTAAAACAGCCCCATACACCCCTCTAAAAACACCGAACATAGCAGCCCCCTGCACCCCTTAAACCACCGAACATCAGTCCCTCTTCAGCCACTGTATTACCGAAAATTCACAGCCCCATATAGCCTTAAACCACCGAAAATCACAGCAGTCCAAACACCCCATATTACCGAAAATAAACCCTTAAAATAGTGAGCAAAATCACCCTAAAACAGCCCCTAAAATACGTGTTGTGGCCCTTGAGTAGATAAATATACATGTACTATGGATTGATGCATGATTGTGGCCCCTTGATTAAAATAAAAAATGTGTCGCCTCTCGTGGTATATAGGATGGAAACCCGGACGTAAATTTCATAGCCGATTCCGAATGAACGGTAGTATGATCTGCACTCGGGATACAACTCCACGTACCACTTGAGCAAATGATGCATATTTTGTTTTATGTTGTTTTGATGTGTTTATCATTCGTTATTTAATTTCCGCATATTATTTGTTCGTATAATGATATGATCGAGCGCATGGGCTTAGTAAGTGTGATGAAAGGTCCTCTAATTGAATGGGTTAAAATCCTTTACCATGATGTTTCACCGCGCCGGTCAATGTATATTCAATTGGATGTGAGATATGTCCAATCGGGTATACGAAATCCGATATTTTTACATTTACCTTTTTGTTTCTTATATATGCATTGAGATAAGCGCATGGGCTTAGTAAGTGCGATGAAAGGTCCTCTAATTGAAGAGGTTAAAATCCTTTACCACGATGCTTCGCCGCGCCGGACGATGTGTATTCGATTGGATGTAAGACATGTTCAATCGGGTATACGAAATCTGATATCTTTGTATTTACTTTTGTTTCATATATATATGCATTGAGATAAGCGCATGGGCTTAGTAAGTGCAGTGAAAGGTCCTCTAATTGAAGAGGTTAAAATCCTTTACCACGATGCTTCGCCGCGCCGGGTATCTTTGTATTCACTTTTATTTCATATATTATGCATTGTGTTGTGTGCGCATGGCCTTAGTAAGTGCAGTGAAAGGTCCTCTATTGAAGAGGTTAAAATCCTTTACCACAATGCTTCACGCGCTTTGTTATTTACTTTTCGTTATGTGTTATTTATTTATCATTCGAACATTATCATTTCATTCATGCATTTTTATTTGTTGCACGTTATTATGCATGCATGCGCATGGGCTTAACTAGGGTGGATTAAAGGTCCTCTATTCGAGGGAAAATGCCTTAAGGCTACCTTACCACGATGTTTTGCCGCGCTGTTTATTACGCGATTTATCGCTGTTTTTCACAAAACACCATCTTGTTCATACATTTTATTTGTTGCACGTTATTATGTATGCATGCGCATGGGCTTAACTACGGTGGGTTAAAGGTCCTCTATTCGAGGGAAAATGCCTTAGGGCTACCTTACCACGATGTTTTGTCGCGCTGTTTATTACGCGATTTATCGCTGTTTTGCAAAATATCATTTTATTCATGCATTTTATTTCTGTTTATTATGTAATGTTCTGCCGTGCTTTCTTTTTATATTATTCATTCATATAACATGCTTAATTGAAAATTTGTAGTAGTCACATGAGTATAGGCACACATTGCACTTCTCTCCTTCTTGGTATTCCTTTCTTTCACTCATATTAGCCACATTCTTTGGCATTACATCATGGCACGTTTATCTTTAATGTATAGATGCATCTTTAATTGTTCCTCTTTCGCGTATTTGAATTTGCATCTTTTATCCCTTCATGTCATGCGCTTGTTTTGACTCCGTTTGTTATGCGGTTATTTTGACCTTATTTCATATGCTTTTATAATGCGCTTATAACATGATATGTTCGCCGTTATTTTGATTTCTTTATATTGCATGCCAATATTATTATGGTTGTCTTGCGTTTATGTTTGCATGAATATTTAATTCTTAGGATGTAATATGTTTGCTATTGAAAAAGACTTACCTTTTAAGCATACGAACTTGGTAATAGGATTTGATTTCATGAATATTTAGATGTAAACTTTATCTTTTGCGCATAGAACTTAGAAGCATGATACCCTGGAAATAAGTGTTACTTAGGCTTGATTAAATTATTACATAAATCCTTTCATTACAAGTGACATAAGTAAGGGACCATTCCGAACCCAACGGTTTGAGGTCTTCCCTTGCGAGGGGTGAGTGCGGCCTTAAATCTCATTTTCCCGGTTCACACCGGGTGGCGACTCCATCATTCTCCGGTTTAGTCCCCGTGGCTACTCCGTACTCCCAACCGGGCCGCGAGCCCGGAACAGCATGCGTCGCCCAGGTTTTCCTGTGTCACCACAGTCTGGCGACTCCACTGGGGATAGAGAATCGGCCCCGAAATATTGTCTTGTAATGTTTGGATTTATGTTTTAATTGACCATGTCTATAGTGGATGAAATGAGGGTTTGATCAAAGACATTTTAAGGCTAGGTAATGGTTTGGTGTCTTCCTTCATTCACTACCTTTCGAGGAAAAGCTGTGGAGGCACCTAAATAGTCACTACCTTGGCCTGTTGTGACAGACTAATTTGGAGGACTTGTTGCTTATTCCTGTCACCAAGCGATTATAAAAGCCTTAGAGGCACCCTCCCTCTGGGGAATCTGCAACAAGAAATCCATTTGACAGTTAGTCACACACCATGACTTGTTGGCACGTACCGCAAGGTATAAAAAAGGTGCGCTTGCTTGGTCGCACGAACCCTTGAGTGGGGAGACCTAGTTGTGGGCAATCCTTCGCCAGCAAGAGTCTTTGTCTATACTCTCACGAACCCACCCATAGACTGGGGTTGTATGGCTAAAGTAACAATTTTTTCCTTGAGTATGTGCTTGTGGACCATCCTCATTTGGATGCAGTTGGACTTCTTGTCAGAAATGCGAACTTGCTGGGCCATTTAAACTGGGGCGAGTTCGTATCCTATGACCATTAGGCCCAAAGCTTCTGAAATGTTGATGGGCCACCTTGTAGAATTTACTGTTTTATGCTTGAATTATTTGTATGCCTGTGTGTGGGAACATCGTCGTTTGGATCCATCTGGACCATTTGTCATGAGATATGGGCTTGTTGGGCCATTTAAACTGGGACAAGAACGTATCTTATGGCGATTGGGCCGAAGGCCTCTAAATGTTGATGGGCCATTTTGTGCTTGTGTTCGGAACATTACCATTTGGATGTAGTTGGGCTCCTTGCCATGAGATGCGAACTCGTTGGGCCATTTAAACTGGGGCGAGTTCACTCCTATGACATTTAGCCCAAAAGCTTCTAAAATGATAATGGGCCGATTTGTTTGAGAATTTTAATTAATTTATTATGTCCTATATGTTATATACATCTTATGCACCTCATACATGCATACATCATGTTAACACCCTCTATGTCTCATAGAGGACATCATAGATACCGTTTGGGTTAGAGAAGGGACGAGACTCACCAAAATACCGAGAACAGATATGAGTTCATCCGATAATGAGGTATCCCGTATGGATCAGTTGGAAAACAGTCTCACCAAGATCACTGAACAGTTGCAAGCCCTGACTACTGCTGTAGCTGGTATGGCTGTGCCCCGTGCTGGGGGGAATTCTGAGAATGTGAGGCATGAGGAGCCTCCGAATGGGTCGGGGGATGAGATTCCCGCTTTTGATGACGACATGGCAGAATATGCAACAGGCAGAATGATTGGGTCTCCGGCAGAATTTCAGAAACTTCGGGATCAGGTTGAAACAGTTACCCGCAAGATGAGGGGTAAGTATGAAGAGTTGTTGGATTATGAGGCAATGACATTTGAAGAACAGTTGCCGGCTCAGTTCAAGATGCCGGACATGGCTAAGTTTAACGGGAATGGGGATCCGAGGGTCCATCTCCGTCAGTATGTTTCAGTCATGAGTTCAGTGGGTTTGTCCAAGCGCTAGGCGCTGAAAATGTTTGGAATGTCACTTGAAGGGGCACCGGTAGTTTGGTATCACAGCCTTGAGAAGAAGGTTAGGGAAGATTGGAGGGAGTTGGCTGATGCTTTTCTGAAGCAATACGTCACGGACTTGGAGATTGATTTGTCACTCCGTGATTTGGAGAACACTAAGCAGAAGCCGGAGGAAAGCTTCAAGGAGTATGTAGACCGGTGGAGAAGTCAGTTGTTGAAAATGCAGACTAGGCCCTCTGAGAAGGACCAAATTAAGATGATTATCAAGGGCACCAAGCCCTCCATCTATGGGAAACTGAGGAGGATGACCTCCATGATTACAGACTTTCGGCAGTTGAGGGAAACTGTCATGGACATTGAAGAGGAAGAGGCGGAAAACAGGAAGTTTTATGGCCTAAGTAGGAGGCCTATTGGGGGGACATCGGGCACCAAACCTGTCTGCGGAGATTGCTGCCATCCGGAACCGGAGATTCTCCAACTTGGGGAGACCCTTGTCTAAGGTGTTGGAGAAATTAAAAAGACAAGGACTTCTAAAACCCTTGGAGGCCAAACCATTACCCAATCCCCCACCATCACATTACAACCTAAACCTTTACTGTCACTTCCACCAACAGAAAGGCCATGACACTGATAATTGCACCCGACTCCGCCATGAAATCCAAGACCTGATAGATTCCAAGAAAATACCCGACCCAGAAACAGAACAGCCTGACACACACAGAAACCCATTACCCAACTACCGTGTCGTACCACCACCAACCTATATGATCAATTCAGGCCTCCCAGAAGACCTTGTCCTAAAATCCTTTCACCCTCAAGCCTTTTGCCTGGGAATCTGGGATAGTAATAGTGAAGATGAGACTGAGCAGGGGAAGAACTTTTGGCTTGATTTCTCTAGTGGTGATGAGGAGGAAGTGAGGGGAATGACCCGCAGCGGCCGCTTTTACAATGATGTGGCGGAAAGGGGTAAGGAAGCCTTGACCGATGGTAGAGAAGTGGTGGAAAGTGCAGAGAATGCTGAGGGGGATACAGTGTTGAAGCAGTTGAAAAAGACCCGGGCTCAGGTTAGCATCTGGGAATTACTGTGTACATCTCAAGAGCATAGGCAGGCCATGGTTGAGGCCTTGAATAAAATTGTGGTGCCTGAGGATGCCAACCCCGCAATGCTTGTCGGGTCGGTACGAGGAGAAACTTTACAAATGATCACTTTTTCAGAAGAAGAACTCCCGGCTGAGGGTAGAAATCATAACAGACCTTTGTTTATCAGAGCTGAAGTGAAGGGTAAGAAGACTTCCTGTGTAATGGTGGATGATGGTTCGGCCATCAATGTGTGCCCGTTGAAGATTTTGGCCAGACTGGGCATAAAGGCAACAGACTTGGACCCCTCCAACATGACCATTAAAGCTTATGATGACAGTAAGCGCGGAGTGGAAGGTACTTTTATGGCTATGGTTAAAGTAGGCCCAGTTGAGGACGAAGTTGAGTTTACAGTGCTGGATATCCCAGCCACTTTTGCCTTGTTGTTGGGAAGGCCCTGGTTTCATAAGCTTGGGGGTGTGCCCTCTACTCTGCACCAGATGATTAAGTTCCCGTATGGGGGAGAAATTGTTACCATCGAGCTGACTGAAGTGGATAATGCTGTGGCCGCTTTGGAAGTACCACCTTTCACAAGGTTCCAAGTGTCGGCAACTTTTGAGGAATGGGTGGATCCTAAGGTAGCTAGGATCATGGGAAAAATGAAGTATGAGCCGGGTGAGGGTTCAAAACTGCCAGATTTCAGAGGACAGACTACTCGGAAGGGTTTGGGGTACAAGTCTGATGAAGAAAAGCCGAAGGTCAAGAAGAAGGGCCTAAAACTGATGGATTGCTTTGTGAAGGCTTCAGGGTATCAAGGGGAGCCTGAGCCTGTGGAAGTTAATGGAATTGTGGTACCTGGGTTTGAGATCTTCCAGGACGTATTGGGAAAGAAGCCAATAATGGAAAAAGCTGCAAAGAATGAAGAAGAGAAGTGGGAAGAAGAACTAATGAAATTAGATGGCCTGACTCTTGAGGAAGATAAGAAGCTCGGAAAGAACCCGATTGTGGAAGATGAAGTGTCTGCAGATGATGAAGACATTTTCCTTCCTGATTTGTTTGAATGTACTTCTGTTTTACCCAATAATAAAGACATCTCTTTTGCTTACTTGCCTGTGTTATTTTCTTTTACTCTGCACGAATCAAGTATATTTGATATCAGTTCGGCCAAAACAAATGCATTTAACCTTGGTACACCTGAGAATCCCAAGGAAATTCTGATTGCAAGTGAAGTTACCGCTGAAGAGCGGGAGAAACTAGAAGAAGTATTGATCAGATATGCCAAAGTGTTTGCTTGGTCCTATGAGGACATGCCTGGGGTAGACAGAAGCATTGCCCAACACACAATTCCAACTTATCCGAATATGAGGCCAGTGAAACAGAAGCTTCGACGGATGAGACCAGAATGGGCTGAGAAAGTCAGAGAGGAAGTTAAGAAACAGATAGATGTGGGATTTCTGGAAGTAGTGAAGTATCCCGAGTGGTTGGCCAACATTGTGCCAGTGCCGAAGAAAGACGGAAAAGTCAGAATGTGTGTGGATTACAGAGATCTCAACAAGGCTTGCCCGAAAGATGATTTTCCACTACCGCACATAGATGTTCTGGTTGATAGTGCGGCTTTATCTGCTATGACTCATTTGCGGATGTTTTTTCGGGGTACAATCAGGTTCTTATGGCTGAAGAAGACAAGCACAAAACTGCCTTCGTCACAGAGTGGGGCACTTATTGTTACAAGGTAATGCCGTTTGGGCTTAAGAATGCAGGAGCTACTTATCACGGATGGCCACTACATTATTTCATGATTTGATGCACAAGGATATTGAAGTGTATGTGGATGACATGATGGTGAAATCAGAGACAAGAATCGGGCATATAGAGGCACTTGAAAAGTTCCTCCAAAGAGTTGACAAATACAACTTGCGGTTGAATCCTAAGAAGTGTGTGTTTGGAGTGACGTCAGGGAAATTACTGGGTCATACAGTGGGAATGGGTGGAATAGAGGTAGATTCGAGAAAATCAAGGCAATTACTGAGATGCCAGCACCGAAGACAGAAAAAGAAGTCATAGCATTCTTGGGAAAGATTCAGTACATCAGTCGATTCATTGCCAAGCTGACATCAGTGTGTGAGCCTATCTTCAAACTGTTGAGAAAAGATCAGCCTGTGAGATGGAATGAACAATGTCAGACAGCCTTCGACAAAATCAGGGAGTACTTGGTAAAGCCTCCTGTATTGAAACCTCCGAGACCGGGCAAACCTTTGATATTGTATCTGGCTATAGAATCAGAAGCACTGGGGGCGATGATGGTACAGGCAGATGAGACAGGGGGGGTGGAACATGCAGTCTATTATCTGAGTAAGAAGATGCTTCCGTATGAGGCTCGATATCAAGAAGTAGAGAAGATCTGTCTTGCAGTAGTATGGGCTTCCAGAAAGTTGCGGCATTATTTCCAGTCTTACAAGATCCAGGTAGTGGCAAAGGAGAATCCTCTAAAATATCTTCATTCGTGCCTTCACTGGTAGGAAAAACTGGGTAGATGGTTAGTATTGCTGACAGAGTTCGACATTGAGTATCTCACCTCCAAAGTGATCAAAGGGCGAGCAGTAGCAGAGTTTCTGGCATTGCAACCTGTTGAGGGGGATCAGTATAAGTTTGAGTTTCCAGATGAAGAGATCCATGCAATAACAGTTCAGAGATGGAAAATGTACTTCGACGGAGCAGTGAATTATAAGGGAGCCGGAATTGGGATCGTGATAGTGACCCCCGAATGAGAGACTTTGCCTTTAGCCAAGAGGTTGACGTTCAGAGTGACTAACAACATGGCCGAGTATGAGGCATGCGCTTTTGGTTTGACGGCATTGATAGCCTTGAAGGCCGGGAGTGTGGAAGTCTACGGAGATTCTATGTTGGTAGTCCAGCAGCGATGCGGGGAGAATAGGAATTGAAAGAAGAGCGGTTGAAACCTTACCTTTTTCACCTCAGAAAGTTAGCACAGGTTATCCCCGATTGTAAGTTTCAGCACTTACCGAGAGAGGAGAATCAGATGGCAGACGACACTGGCTACACTTGCAGCAACTTGGGAAAATCCAGAGAAGTTGGTGATGAGACCGTTGGTACTGACAACAGCAAGCAGACCTATTATGAGACAGAAAGAGTTCTGGAAGTAGAAATCGACGATGGAAAACCTTGGTATCATGACATTCAGCGGTATTTGGAGCATGGGGAACTCCCGGAAGGGGCAGGAAGAAAAGACAGAATAGCCATTCAGAAGTTAGCTTCCCAGTATGTGATTTTGAAAGGAGAACTGTACAAGAGGCAAGCAAACGGTATTCAGTTGAAGTGTTTGAGAAAGAAGAAGCTCAGCATGTAATGGAAGAAGTACACGCCGGGGTATGTGGTCCGCACATGAACGGGTTGAATCTGTCCCGCAAAATAGTGAGACAAGGTTTTTACTGGTCGATGATGGAAACAGACTGCGCGAAGATGGTAAAGCACTGTCATGATTGTCAGGCACACGGTAATTTGAATCACTTGCCACACACAGAGTTGCACGGGTTGTCAGAGCCGTGGCCCTTCTCAGCATGGGGGATTGATATGATTGGAGAAATTCGACCGAATGCATCGAATGGGCATCGCTTCATAGTAGTGGCCGTAGATTACTTCTCAAAGTGGGTGGAAGCCGAGTCATTCCGTAATGTCACAGCAAAGCAGATGGCAAAGTTTATAGCTCGGAACCTCATTTGTCGGTATGGTATGCCGCATCATGTAGTGACGGACAACGGAGTTCAGTTTCAAGGAGAGACAAAGGCAATGTTACAGAGATACGGGATAGGCCACCACAAGTCATCACCGTACAGGCCGCAGGCAAATGGGGCAGTGGAGGCAGCCAACAAGACTATCAAGATGATTTTAGCTAAGATGACAGAGAACTGCCGAGATTGGGCCGAGAAACTACCATATGCTTTGTGGGGGTACAGAACATCAGTAAGAACAGCAACCAGAGCCACACCTTATTCTTTGGTCTATGGAATGGAAGCAGTGCTGCCAGTGGAAGTTGAGATACAGTCTATGAGGGTATTAGCAGAAACAGAGTTACCAGAACCAGAATGGGCCGCACAGAGGTTTGATCAGTTAGCACTGTTGGATGAGAAGAGAACGAAGTCTTTGTATCACATGCAGTTGTATCAGAAGAGACTAGCCCGGGCATTCAACAAGAAAGTACGCCCCACCAAGATCAGAAAGGGTGATTTGGTACTTAAGCAATCAAGGCCATCGACAACAGATCCAAGAGGAAAGTTCAGACCTAACTGGGAAGGGCCTTACATAGTGCAGAAAGTAATGGGAAATGGAGCAGTGAGGCTATCAGACTTGGAAGGAAACGAGTTCACCGAACCAATCAACGTAGACAGATTGAAGCAGTACTTTGCCTGAGGGAGAAAAGACCGAGCAGTCACCACAGGAATTGGCAGAAGACCTAACCCAACGGAATAAGAAAACCATTCATGCATACACATAACATTGCATTCCCTTCGTGGTTGTTCTTGTTTTGTGTTCGCAGGTTCAAGAAAAGGAGAAAGCAGCAGAAATGAGCCAAACAACGTCAGCGCAGTTTCAGTTTTGGGGATGAGTCCCAGGGGATGAGGCCCACATCAACAGTTTTTGGGGATAAGTCCCAGGGGCGAGGCCCATATCGGCTTGGGGGTGAGGTCCCACACCATATCAGTTCGAGGGCGAGGCCCGTATCAGCTTGGGGGAGAGGCCCATATCAGCTTGAGGGCGAGGCCCACATCATCAGCAGTTTTGGGATGCTTCCTAGGGTCGAGGTGCCCCTGTTGTTAGTTGCAGTTCCGAGATGCGTTCCAGGGTCGAGGGCCCACTGCATCATCAGTTGTAGTTCCGGGATGCATCCTAGGGTCGAGGGCCCACTACATCATCTGTTCGAGGGCGAGGCCCTCATTTCCAGCGGTATCGGGACGCATCCCAGGGTCGAGGTGCCCCCGTTGTCGGTGGCAGTTATTGGGATGCGTCCCAGGATCGAGGTCCACTGCATCATCAGCTTGGTGGAGCAGCAGACAAGTCAGGTGGCAGCTCGCTAGCCAGGTAATTGAAAATGCATTGCATAACTTTGATAGGATTGTTCAAAGTCACACACTGTACAAGCCCCATCAAAGTGGGGGTGACTGTAGGCATTGCATTTTTGCATGTGAAACTCGATGATGAGTCTCAGTTGGAGGCACTACCTTTTAAGTTGCGAAAGCCGCGGGAAACGGACATCGGAAGGGAAGAGTCAAGAATTGACTCATTGACGGATTAAGTTCACTAGTTTAGCTTCAGGTAACTCGTTTGATTTCTGTTTTAAAAATTATTCCCGGCCCAAAACACTCACATCACCTAACCTTGGCCCAAGATCCCCGCAAGCCCCTTGACCTTGACCTAAAACCCCTGCTAGCCCACACACCTAGCCCACACAAACCAAACCCACCAACCAAAGGCCCACACGCCCCCAACCAAAAGCCCACACGCCCAAGGCCCTTAAAAGACATCTGAATTAAATAAAATATTATTAAATCATATATCAAATTAAATAAAATATTAATTAAATCATATATCAAATTAAAATAAACATTAAATAAAATCATACCTAATTAAAATAAATCAATAAATTATATTCCTAATCAATAATATTAGATACCTAACTTAACAAATATCATGCCTAAACAATACAAATAAATATCATAACTTCCTAATTTGAGCCAAGTTTGTCACCCCTCAATCTTGGTTTTCTAGTTTAAAACTAAATCAAATCCTCATTGAATGCACAAAATCCTTTCCTTGTCAACCCTTAGCCTTTGCCTATAAAACAAACCAATTCCAACACTCCCCCCCCTTGGATTCACGCATAAAACAGCAAAAAGCCTATCTCCATTCACGAAAACAACAAAAAAAAGCCCTAGTTAACGCCTAAACACCAAGCAACAAACAAGAAAAAACTTCTCTCCTCCTCCTCCCTCCACTGCCGAGCCACTGACCCCCTCCAAACCTTCATATTGTCGCATATTCCCCTAGGAACCACCCTGTAAACCGCCACATATTCCCCTGGAAATCACCATCGAAATTACATCTAAAACAGCCCCATACACCCCTCTAAAAAAACACGAACACACAGCAGCCCCCTGCACCCTTAAACCACCGAACATCAGTCCCTCTTCAGCCACTGTATTGTCGAAAATTCACAGCCCCATATAGCCTTAAACCACCGAAAATCACAGCAGTCCAAACACCCCATATTACCAAAAATACACCCCTAAAACAGTGAGCAACGTCACCCTAAAACAGCCCCTAAAACACTAAAAAACTGCATAAAAAACTGCACTTTTAACCCTTAAGATATCACAAAAAAACTGCACTTAAAGCCTTTAAAAAAATGCTCAAACAGTCCACCTAAACACCAAAACCGTGACCTGAAGCTGTGAGCAGAAAACGCATCCAAAACAGCAGCAAAACGAAGCCTAAACAGCGAGAAAAATAGTGGAACGACGAGTTAAGACGCTAAGCTAGTGAACCGGAAGAGTAAGGAGCTTTTACCCCTTCCGATCTCCGTGAAACGCAAGTCCGAAGACGACTTAAACGGTTAGACCTGAGGGTACTTCTCACACTTATTTTTTCTGTTTTATTTTTTATTATTTATTGAGCTTTATTTGCATGATTATTATGTTAAAATACGTTTTGTGGCCCTTGAGTAGATAAATATACATGTATTATGGATTGATGCATGATTGTGGCCCTTGATTAAAATGAAAAATGTGTCGCCTCTCGTGGTATATAGGATGGAAACCTGGACGTAAATTTCATAGCCGATTCCGAATGGACGGTAGTATGATCTGCACTCGGGATACAACTCCACATACCACTTGAGCAAACGATGCATATTTTGTTTTATATTATTTTGATGTGTTTATCATTCGTTATTTAATTTCCGCATATTATTTGTTCATATAATGATATGATCGAGCGCATGGGCTTAGTAAGTGTGATGAAAGGTCCTCTAATTGAAGGGGTTAAAATCCTTTACCACGATGCTTCGCTACGCCGGTCAATGTATATTCGATTGGATGTGAGATATGTCCAATCGGGTATACGAAATCCGATATTTTTACATTTACCTTTTTGTTTCATATATATGCATTGAGATAAGCGCATGGGCTTAGTAAGTGCGATGAAAGGTCCTCTAATTGAATAGGTTAAAAATCCTTTACCACGATGCTTCACCACGCCAGACGATGTGTATTCGATTGGATGTAAGACATGTTCAATCGGGTATACGAAATCCGATATCTTTGTATTTACTTTTGTTTCATATATATATGCATTGAGATAAACGTATGGGCTTAGTAAGTGCAGTGAAAGGTCCTCTAATTGAAGAGGTTAAAATGCTTTACCACGATGCTTCGCCGCACTGGGTATCTTTGTATTCACTTTTATTTCATATATATGCATTGTGTTGTGTGTGCATGGCTTAGTAAGTGCAGTGAAAGGTCCTCTGATTGAAGAGGTTAAAATTCTTTACCACAATGCTTCGCCGCGCTTTGTTATTTACTTTTCGTTATGTGTTATTTATTTATCATTCGAACGTTGTCATTTCATTCATGCATTTTTATTTGTTGCACGTTATTATGTATGCATGCGCATGGGCTTAACTAGGGTGGATAAAAGGTCCTCTATTCGAGGGAAAATTCCTTAAGGCTACCTTACCACGATGTTTTGCCGCGCTGTTTATTACGCGATTTGTCGCTGTTTTTCACAAAACATCATATTGTTCATACATTTTATTTGTTGCACGTTATTATGTATGCATGCACATGGGCTTAACTAAGGTGGGTTAAAGGTCCTCTATTCGAGGGAAAATGCCTTAGGGCTACCTTACCACGATGTTTTACCGCGCTGTTTATTACGCGATTTATCGCTGTTTTGTAAAATATCATTCTATTCATGCATTTTATTTCTGTTTATTATGTAATGTTCTGTCGTGCTTTCTTTTCTATATTATTCATTCATATAACATGCTTAATTGAAAATTTGTAGTAGTCACATGAGTATAGGCACACATTGCACTTCTCTCCTTCTTGGTATTCCTTTCTTTCACTCATATTAGCCACATTCTTTGGCATTACATCATGGCACGTTTATCTTTGATGTATAGATGGATCTTTAATTGTTCCTCTTTTGCGTATTTGAATTTGCATCTTCTATCCCTTCATGTCATGCGCTTGTTTTGACTCCGTTTGTTATGCGGTTATTTTGACCTTATTTCATATGCTTTTATAATGCGCTTATAACATGATATGTTCGCCGTTATTTTGATTTCCTTTATATTGCATGCCAATATTGTTATGGTTGTCTTGCGTTTATGTTTACATGAATATTGAATTCTTATGATGTAATATGTTTGCTATTGAAAAAGACTTACCTTTTAAGCATACGAACTTGGTAATAGGATTTGATTTCATGAATATTTAGATGTATACTTTATCTTTTGCGCATAGGAACTTAGAAGCATGATACCCTGGGAAATAAGTGTTACTTAGGCTTGATTAAATTATTACATAAATCCTTTCATTACAAGTGACATAAGTAAGGGACCATTCCGAACCTAACGATTTGAGGTCTTCCCTTGCGAGGGGTGAGTGCGGCCTTAAATCTCATTTTCCCGGTTCACACCGGGTGGCGACTCCATCATTCTCCAGTTTAGTCCCCTGTGGCTACTCCGTACTCCCAACCGGGCCGCAAGCCCGAAACAGCATGTGTCGCCCAGGTTTTCCTGTGTCACCATAGTATCCCTGCGTGATCATCATCTCCATATGACTGGAGTGACACTTCCGTCTTGACATCACACCCAATACACTACAATTCTCAATATACCCAGCAGAGGCGTACACAGAACCTGTTAAAGCCCTGGATGACCAAAACCAAAGTATATTGATTGTCGCAAGTATTAGCGGTGCAAGTCTTAGGTTAAGACCAAATACACCTTCCCTGATTTCGAACTTCCATAGACACATAGTCATACTACCAATGGAATTCCGAGAGGTCCGGTAAAACACAACCTCCTATTACACTTCCATGAGTATCCTATACCCAAATATATGAGAACTATGTCGTTATGCCCTCATAACGCGCACAAGTGTAATACTAGTCTTTTAAGTATTCATCGATGTCCAATCTCGATAATACTCTGACTAGGGATATTTAATGATTTATCCTTCGTGGACTGATACTGTCTCAAATCATTCTCAATCCAGGAGCAAATCATAAGGACCTCCTATCATTTATACATCTTGATGATCTAATCACAAATGATAAGAGCGCAATCTCCTTTGTCACATAGTTAATTTGTACAACAACACCATGATCTGTACAAATAGTGATGATATGGTCATAACTGTCCAACAATCTCCCACTTGGCCTATAGCCAGTCACTCTAGTGTCTGACACCCCAACTATGTACAGTTGGCTCAAATTGCTGAGGAAGTGCTTTCGTCAGCGGATTTGCTCGATTATCGTCTGATGCGATTTATACGATCATCACATCGCCACGATGTATGATCCAAACGAATCAGATGAATTTTCGAAGTATATATATATCTGGATCGTTGATGAGACCATTAATTCTTTAGCCTGTACTGACGTCTAGCTCAGCTGCTAACAGAACTATATCTAATCTAATTAGATTTTTTATTGACCCAGATGACATCTATTGCTGCCTCAGCTGTAGCAATAACCCGCATTTGTTGTTTATTCGGTAACAGTATCTTACATGGAAGATTTTCAGCTCACTGTACCGTTATTTAAACTGTATAGTACCGTTTGGGACTTATAGTCGTTTTTATCGGTTAGGAAACTTGCAGCAGTGATCCCAGACACTTCAAGTTTTCTTCCTCCATAGTTTTAAGAAATCATCCTTAGTTCTCCAAGATACTAACGGATGTTCTTAATATCAATCCAGTGACTATCACATGGATTGGCCGGTTTTGTGAATCCATATGCTCAAAGCGTATGAGACACCAGGTCACGTACATTTTACGATGTACGAGTTCTCGGAGAGTGTCAATAACTTTAAATATATCCCAGTAGATCTTTATTCCTAGAATAAAGGTTGTTTCTCCCAAGAATTTCTACGGAGAATTTTCTCAAAAGCCAAGCTTTCACCGATTATTTTATGGGAATATCATTTCCAAGAAATGACATGTCATCATTATTTATAGGACAGCCACTGTCAGTGCGCTCCCACTAACCCTCTTATATACACAAGAATCATTTCGTTTTGAATTAAATCATAAACCATTATGATTACATCAAAACGATAATTCCAATAACCTAATGCTTGCTTCAATCCAAACATGGATCGAATAACCTGCAAACCTTGTTTGCTAGTTTTGATACGACAAAACCGTCAGGATGTTGTAAACATCCTCCAAAAGATTTCCTTTTCAGGAAAGTGATTTTCGGTTCAGCTGTCATATTTTATAAATGAAACATGCTGCATCAGCAAGTATTATCCAAATGGATTTACTGTGGCAACAGGTAAAAGATTTCGTTGTAATCAACATAATGTTGATAACGATACCTTTCCCCTACAAGCCTAGCTTAGTACGTTGGTATGTTGCCTTCCATGTATGTCTTCCTTGAAGACTTATATTGTACCAATAGGCACAATGCCTGGCGGTACATCAACTAGTATTCTAAACACAGTTGATATACATGGAATCCATTTCGGATTATATGGAACTTTGCCATAATAAGGAGTCGATACCTTGTATCATTTCCTCATACGTAGTCAGTTGGCATTCCTCAATAAGATAGATATCTTTATGAGGTGAGATCAGAAACCCATACCCTAGGTTGTTTTCTGACTCTCTCCGACCCACGCGGTTCTTGTGTATTTGAAGATTACTGGTACAGTTTCATCCTTGATGAACTGTTTGTGTTCCATTAAGGAATCGGTGCCTTGAACAGTATTACTCCGATTTTCATCGAGTTTTACTATCCTCCCACTTACCACTGCATATCGGTATTCCTCTCAAGAAAACTGCATGGTGAGCAATAATCACATTGTTCTCTTAGTGATTTGTATAAGCACTATGCTTATGGTTTCCCTAGGATAACCTATAATTGGCACTTATCCAATTTGGGTTCTAGTTTGGTATCATCCAAACATATGCCCAGCATACCCAAATAATCAGGAATGAGAAACTCGATTTCTTTCCTGTTCATATCTAATATGTAATCTGTCAAACAGATTATTTATGGAACTTTATTCAAAATAAGTTCTTGCAATGTTTATGCTTATCCGTTGAATGAAATGGTAGCTCAGAGTGACTCATGATTAACCTTATCATGTCCAACAAAATTCGGTTTATCCTGTTCGGACACACCGTCAAATTGACATGTTCTGGGAGGAGTCCTCATTGAAAGAATTCTATACTCTTTCAAGTATACGAGAAACTTATTGCTTAAGTATTTTCCATTACGGTCTTACCGTGACGATATTAATACTTTAGCCGATCTGTTTGTCTATTTTGTGTCGAAACTTTAAAAGTTTCCGATTCGTGTTTCAAAAGAAACACTTAACCATAACGCGATGCCACACCCGTAGAGGTCACGAAATATTCATATCCACATCTAGCCTAACTAGACATGGGCCCACTTGCTTCACTATGAACTAGGGCAAACAGATTGGTGGCATTTACACTTTTACCAAGTAAATAGTGTTTTAGGCACTTTGCCCAATAAACTAGATTCGTAGACATCATTTGAACAGAATCAAATCAGTCCGAGTGCCCCACCCATCTAATATCCATCCGATATACATTATTCATGCATCGCATCCATGTATTCACACAAGCATGTTATCAATCAATCTAATCAAATTAATTAATCTGATAATTAATGACCATCCAATGTTCAAACAACGATTTGATTTTGTGCGAGTCAAACTCATTTTGCGAATAAGTACTCAAAGTACGAATTCTCGAATAAATTAAACTACATAATTAAATCCAATTCATTTGTATTTAATACTAATTCACTATTTAATTCCAAATTAAACATTTACACTTTATATTGAACCTTTGCGACTTAGATTCCAAATCTAATCGTTACGGGTCTCAAAGCCCAATTAACATCCAATGTCGTTCAATTAACGTCCAATGGGCTTTCAATTAATTTCTTAAGGCGTGGGCTACGGCAACCAAAGCCCAATCAAGGAATAACCCCATAAGCCTAGAAATCAATTTCGGCCCATTAGGCCTAATTGAATTTTAAAGGTCCATTAGTCACATTTGGACTTAACGGAAGTGGTTTTGGGCCCAATTGGATCCAACCAATTTAGCCTGAACCTAACTTGGTACAACCAAGCCCATTAAAGCCCATTTACAACTTTCAAGCCAAAATCCAATTTAAGCCCAATTTAATTAAATCATAAAAATCCAATTTCCTAATCTAATTAATTCTTAAAGTGTATAACATAATTAATCAACTAAATTAACATTTCATAAACATCAATTATCCTAATTAATCATGTTTATTTTCATTATCACATGTCCAACACAATGATCAAAAATCAAACCCAATTACATGCTTTAAAGTCTTGGCCATGTTGGCATTTTATGTCCGATTCGAATTCAATCCGATTAAATCCAAATCAACATTAAATCCACATTCCCGATTGATTTCCAACACATCCAATGATCAAAAATCAAAAATTCCAAGACCATTTAGGGCATATACCTCTCGGCCAAGCAAGGAAATTTGGGTAAATTTATTCCAAATAATATTTGGTCAAATTGATCCAATCAATCTTCAATTAAAACACATTTAAGCATACTAATTCATCCAATTTCATTAAATCATGCTCAAATACATTTTACCCAAATTTTAAGCCCTATTTCATTTTCATGCTTTTACTCCGCTCTGATACCATTGCATATTTCGATCCAGTATCAGATGATCACATGCGAGGCTTGGGGCTAGTACAGTGTCTGCCCCTTACGAAGTATATATCGGATGACAAGCAACTAGTCTCTTTATTATCGGATAATCATGACCAAGTCATATTATCCCGACGGTTGCAACCTTTTTAGAGAACCAGTTCTGTATCCATGCGTGATCATCATCTCCATATGACTGGAGTGACACTTCCGTCTTGACATCACACCCAATACAGTACAATTCTCAATATACCCAGCAAAGGCGTACACAGAACCTGTTAAAGCCCTGGACGACCAAAACCAAAGTATATTGATTGTCGCAAGTATTAGCGGTGCAAGTCTCAGGTTAAGACCAAAGACACCTACCCTGATTTCGAACTTCCATAGACACATAGTCATACTACCAATGGAATTCTGAGGGGTCTATCCAGAGCGAAGCTGTTTTCCGTACCATCGGTAAAACACAACCTCCTATTACACTGGCATGAGTATCATATACCCAAATATATGAGAACTATATCGTTATGCCCTCATAACGCGCACAAGTGTAATACTAGTCCTTTACGTATTCATCGATGGCCAATCTCGATAATACTCTGACTAGAGATATTTAATGATTTATCCTTCGTGGACTGGTACTGTCTCATATCATTCTCAATCCAAGAACAAATCATAAGAACCTCCAATCATTTATACATCTTGGTGAGCTAATCACAAATGATAAGAGCGCAATCTCCTTTGTCACATAGTTAATTTGTATAAAAACACCATGATCTGTACAAATAGTGACGCTATGGGTCATCACTGTCCAACATTTTCGGGTACGGACCTCTGGTTATATTATGTCTGCATCGTATTTTAGTTAGACTATTAGATTGCATTGATGTTGAGATACCGTCCTGAGGCTGATATTTTATATTTATGTTGTATATGGATGCTGGCTATAGGCCAAGTTGCATGATGTTACGAATACGTCATGCCGAAATTTTTCTAGAATCAGAGGCTTATGGAGATGGGTTTAGTCTATCTCCTGCCGGTAACATCACTGCTAAGACGGGATGTTACATAAGGATATGTGGTGTGATCTAGTATTAGATCATCCTTTACCATATGGAATAAGCATCTAATACTTAAGTGATAAAATCTCATAAAATAATGTTCTAAGTTATTTACTTAACCTAATATTTTTTCTTAATGCTTATCTATTCGTCAACGACACTACTAATCATTTTAAAATATGTAACATCTGTTTACAGAAACCAAGAAACTATCCAATAGTCGCAAGTTCTGATATCAAATATTGAAACAATCATTCAATAATATTTTAAATAACTAGATGGGAGATCTGATATCCAGTACCTATAGTTGTCGTATTGTGAAAATAGATATTTTCTATACCTAACTATAAGCATATTCTTTCTTTAGCTTTATTATTTACCTTCAACTATTTACAACATTTGCAAATAATTGAAAAGCAAATAGTGTATGACACGTGACCTCTAAATGTCATTAAAGCCAAGAAACGTCATTATCAGATAAACAAATACCTAATGGGGTTTTCTTAATGCCAGTGAAGAATCTCAAGACATGAACGAATTCATGTCAATCTTTACTGCATAAGAAACTTTTATATCTGGAATGATAATATCATAGTCTATTCTAATCTAGAACATATTCTATAAATTTGCAACCATAATTGAAGTCAGAAAACATATATAAAATATGCATGCAATGGATAAAAGTTTAATTCTATCTTAATAATAGAATAAGGAAAAAACACAAGCGATAATTTTCATAAAATTACACACTGCATTAGTTATGGATTTTTTAACTTAGCAGTGTCTCCCATTACTTTACGTAATACCGTAATCCGAACGGAAAATGAGAATTCAATAATTAAATCGAATACCATAATAGGAAGTGGACCCCATAAATATACTCAGACTCACAACTTTAGCACGTTCTCGCCTACGTATATTCATGGGTAGACAACTCATTATCAATCACATTCGCTGTGACTTCTGATTTTATCCTAACTATTTCTCGTTGTAACAGCTTTGGCACGTTCACAGGAGGCGTATCAAGGCTTCACTTGTCAATGACAAACTCAAGCTACCGATGTAGTCCTCACAGCTTTGGCACGTTCAGGATTTTCACTTTCACTTGAATTTGTCTTTTATCATATAAGTTCTACCAACGCAAATGAACTACCTTCAACCATAATTGCACAGCTTTGGCACGATACAACTACAACATCATGAAATCATTCACATTCGTATTGACAAGACGGATAAAGAAATAAATATTCCTATTACTAGTCACTTTATAAAATATTATTTAATGGGGATTTTCCTAAAAGATGTAATTCACTTTATTTAATCAAATTAAATAAAAAAAATGCATGTAACAAGTAAAGATTAAATTAAATACCAAATTTAAAGGGCTAATCATATCACAGGTTCAGAATAAGACTCGCTCTGATATTATTTATTGGGGTTTTATTAGGGTGGCACAGCGGAAGAAGTGCGGTTCGGGCGAAATCATAGTTTAAAAATTTTAAACTTACAAATAAATTATTCAATATCCAATATTAATAATTCATTCATATTTCACCTAAACATATTTATTCAATATCAAATAACGACATAAAAAATATAGAAACAACCGCAAAATTTGTACGAAAACACTTTTCCTCAAAATAGCATAAAACACGTTTCCGACCGACCAATGCCTATGGGGGCTGCCTAGGTCAGCCCCAAAAATATTTGGACAGTTCGTGGGATGCCTGAACAGTGACTAGTTTATTGTTTGGACAGCCGTTACCCGGTAACGTCGTTTTTCTCCGTTTGCGCGTATTTTCACTCCGAAATAATTTCCAATAATTATTTTTCTTGAGGAATAAAAATAATGTCATTTATTTTAATTACCCAATACTTAACAACTTAAATGTTACCTAAGAAATCATATTTCTTGAAAATTACCGTTAGACCCCTAAACTTTACATTTTGTTCATTTTAGTCCTCAAATTGTCAAATATAATTTTGGATGATTCCAAATCAATTCTAAAATGATTATCAACATGTCCAACACATCAAAATATAAATTGCAACAAAGTCCCTAATAAAAGACAAAATTATCGAGACACCTCTAAGGATTTCAAATGTTGCAATTTCGTCCAATCTTGTTCAAAACAAGTCAAGATCAAATCCAATCAATCCCAAATTTGATATACATCATATATACATCATAGTACCTCAAATTTATGAAAAGTCCCAAAAATTGAATAGGTTAAGAACCCTAATTTCTTAAATTACTTCAATTGATCAATTACACTAAATTGAATAAATTCAATACTTTAATCAATTCTTTAACACAGCAAACAAGTTTCACCACTTGAAATAACATAAGAATAATTCTAGGTCATAAATGAGTGACCTTAAAACACTAGAATGACAACTTGATTACTAATTAATCAAAAAAATACTTAATAACCAATTATAAGCATACTTTGTTAATAAAAATACAAACATCTTTCCAACAAATCTCAAACCAATTTAATTACATACTTAAAGAGTAGAGAAAATTCTAAGCCACACATGTTGAATCTTAGAAATATGTAAATATTTTTCTAGTTGAAGAAAGTTGGAAAATACTTACAAAATCAAATTTTCCTTAAGCTTTTTCCATTGGTCATCCAGCTTTTCTCTCAAACTTTACTTATAATAAATTAGGTATCTTCTTGTTATGAAAGAAAATAAAACAAAAAATAATTTTTATTACCCAACACTTGGCCGAAAAAAATTGAAGTAACAAAATATCCAAATATTTTTATTTTTGTTTTAATTTTATTTCAATTATCCAAAGCTTAGTTACTTGTTTGATTTGGTAACTATTACCATAAAGTAAATCCAACAAGTGTTACCAATCAAATGGTGCCATTTCCTAACATTAATCATGTAAAAGATATTTATATTTTAATTAATTTAATTATTTAATAATTAAATAATGATGTAAATATAAATATTTTAAATGTATGTGCTATATTTACTTTAAATATTCAAATACATATTTATTAATGATATATGTCAAATATCACAATTTGACATTTAATTAATTTATATTTAATAAAATGAAGTATTAAATACAAATACACATTAATTAGGAAATGACCATTAAGTCATTTTGCTTGTATTTTTCGTTTAACAGTTAAACGACTTATAAATAATCTTCATTTTTCATAAAAATTACCCTAGTGCTATACGAGTATATTTCATTAGTAAGACTCTCTAGATTCAAGCATATCCCTCATGAAATCTAATTTCTTGTTCATAACTCACCCACCCGTAAATTGTGACTACCATAGATAAACTTACTGAATCATATAGGTCGATGTAATTGCATATGTATATTCCCTCCGTCAGAGGTATCTGGATTATCCCAGAGATATAGATATAAACGTCAAAGCTCTATAGGTATAGTCATGTTGACATATCAATTAGAAATATTCTAAATAACACTCGGAACTTACTTCCGAAGTATACCCGGCCATAGATTTAACAGATTGCTAATCAAATAATGAATACATATGCCATGTACTTAGGACTGACCGATCCTATCTTAATACACACAGGATATCATGAGCATGGGTCCACACCTAACGAACAAACGGATGTCTAATCTTAATAGATCAGTGACGTGACTATCATCTAAGTGTGGAGGATAACTTATATATCCACGGTGGTATCTCAAGTCAAAGAATCACTACGCTACTCAACCACTACAAGAAAACTGCCAAATAGTGACGTAAAAATCCGTAGCAAAATAGTCGCTAATTGACCATTAGCGACGGAAAAATTTTGTCTCTATTTTGTTGGTCGTAAAAAAAAAAGCGACGAAGATATTCCATCTGTCACTAAAGTTAGTGACAGATGGAAATTCTGTCTCTATATAGCGATGGTTAGTATTCCGTCGTAAATTAACAACAGAACATTTCGTTTCTATTTAGAGACATAATTTTCATCCGTCGCTAAATAGCGACGGAAATTCCGTTTCTATTTAGCAACAGAATATTTCTGTAGATATTCCGTAACTATAAATTTTTTTGAAAAAAAAAAATAAATCTAAAATTTTAAAATTTTAGAGAGGCGGGAAATTTTAAAATTTTAAAAATATTTAGCGACGGAATATTTCCGTAGCTATTCCGTAACTATAAATTTTTTTGAAAAAAAATTAATAAATCTAAAATTTTAAAATTTTAGAGATGCTGTAAATTTAAAATTTTGATAATATTTAGCGACGGAATATTTCCGTAGCTATAATTTTTTCTTTGAAAAAAAAATAAAAATGGAAATTTTAAAATTTTAAAAATATGTGAAACTTTTTAAATTTTAGAAATGAAAAAATTTTAAAATTTTAGAAAAGAAAATATTTAAAATTTTAGAAAGGAATTTTTTTGAAATTTTAGAGAAGTTTGAAATTTTATGATTATATAGATATGAAAAATTAATAAATTGTAGAGATATAAAATTTTAAATTTTAGGTAAGGAAAAATTTAAAATTTTGAATGGTATAAAATTTTAAAAAAGTGGATTTTTTAATTGTTATATATACATTTTCAATTATACAAGATACCGCAATATCCACCGCCAGCTTCGACACACCAGCATCCATTTACGAAATGTCCACCGTTTGTTTCTTAAGAAATTTTAAAAGAGGGGATAAGAAAAATGAGAGATTGATAATGAGAGTTGAGGTATGAAAAAATTTTGATGGTATATGAAACTGAGTAAGAAAATTTTGGATGGTGTATTGGAATTGAGAGTTAAAAAGAATATGATGTATATATAAAGGAAAAAAAATAAGAGAAGCGGGAAGATTTGTAAATTTTATAGACATTTGAAATTTTCACAAGGCGGGAATTTTTTTGAAATTTGATGAAAATTAGCAACGGAATAGATATTCCGTTTCTATTTAGCTACAGAAAATCCGTCTCTATTTTTTTTTTTTTTAAAAAAAAAAAGTGGCTCTGAAAGGAATAAATTTTGGGGGATTGAAAATTTTATAAATTAACGACGGAATAGAAATGAAATAATTTCGTTTCTAATTATCAATAAAAATTAAAATTAGCTACGAAATTGATATTCCGTTTCTAATTAGCGACAGAATTTTAATTCCATTTCTAATTAGCGACGAAAGAATTCTGTTTCTAATTAATAAAAAAATTTAAAAAAAAAATTTAAGATTAGAAACGGAATTGAAATTCCGTTTCTAATTAGCTACGGAATTGAAATTTCGTTTCTAATTAGCGATGAAATTTCAATTCCGTTTCTAATTAGCGACAGAAATTCAATTCCGTAGCTAATGTTAAATTTTTATTTTTATAATTAGTGATAAGATAGTCTAACACTGCATCTCCGAGAAATTCCAGCCGCTGCAATTGCAAAGCAGGTATTCGTGCTCAGCATGTTACAACTTATACAATCTAAAACATAAACTACTAGACTCTTTATTTTCCCCAAAGACCTGGTGATTGGTGGACTGCAACGCTACTATTCGACTACTCCACAACTCTGAAATCTACGGTCAACCGTTTAGGTCGCCAACCTGCAAAACTCAAACACTGTAATATAGTGAGTCATAAGACTTAGTAAGTAACTATGCTCTTACCTTGAGCATCATACACAAGCAAGGTTTAAATTCCAGTTTACATATTATTCCTGGGATTTCTAAGTGGTTCACACATTCTCTAAATTACCAACTGTTCATACTGTCTGTTACCTAGCCAATTAGCAAACATTCCTTTTCATATATTCCTTTAATGTGAGCATTCATACACTCATCTCTTTCTGTTTCCTAGTGACGTGCTTCCTAGCTTCTTCATTTGAAATCATTGCGTACATGTTTATATCAATCTTAACATATCATCGAATCATCCGTACAATCACTTATATATCTCATATCGTCATCACATAAATCATATATCAATTATTTGAAGTCACATTTACAAGTCACTTATATATATATATATATATATATATATATAAGCTTTCACTTCATACACAAATCGTTTTAATTTATAACACACGTCAAGCAATACTCCATTTTTGTTCTTTTAATCATTTCCTTTATTTTTAATCATATAAGTTACAATATGTAGTTCTTCTAACTTGAATATTTCAATAACCAACAATCATTCACTTTTATTCTTACTTATAACTTTTACCTCTATCTAGCATAATTAACATATTCATGATGTCACATATATATATATATATATATATCATTCACGACATATCATATAGCAGTGTTCACATACATATACATATCATTTTCTTATCTTCTTATCTTTCTCTTACTTTGTATCTCAAGCTTAGGTGAATTATCAATGTTATCTTCTTACCATTCTATTTAACACATCATCGATTCATCATAGACAATCCATATTAATTACATATACAGTAAATATGCATCTCATCACCATGTGTATGCACTAGTACTGGTTTGTGCAAACAATGCTCGTACAGAATCCATTACCTATTTTAGAATAGGTATGGGATGAATTCCATCCAAACGGATCCTATCCAGCACCTCTACCATGCAACATACAATCGTCAATCATATGTACACACATATGTAACAATATCATCGTGCTCAAACATCATTTGCATGTATCCCACGAATTTTAAAAAGCTTTAATTCATATTAACATCTTATAACTTCACTTTGCTTGGAAAGTTTCTTTCTTTTTAGAAAACTCACAATTCTTCATAACACATTCCATTTAGAAAACATTCTAAAAAAAATCCTTTTCGGAAAACTCATATTTGAAATTTCCTTCGATTTTCTGTTCTAGAAAACTCTTTTACAAAAAAAAAAAAACTACTTTCTGAAAACTCATTCTGAAAATCTTTCTTTTTCTAAAACCATCTTTCTAAGTTCTTTTCTGAAACTCTTTTCTAAAAATTGAAATCTGAAATCCTTTTTCTGAAAACCAAATCTCCACCCGTAGGCGCATCTCCGCCTGTAGGCGCATCTCCGCCAATGAATGTTCCATCTGAGTGCTGAGGATCTAGGAGCGTCCCCTCAGTCCTGATGTGCACATGTGTCAAATCCGTCAATTTCAATTAGTGTACAACTGGGATGGGTCAAATCCCGAATCCATGTGATATCCATCAATTCCAACATTGTACAACTGTGATGGGTCAAATCCCAAATCCCGAATCCATATGAAATCCGTCAATTCCAATTAACTCTGGGATTAACTGAATCCCCATAAATATCAAAAATAAAAATCATTTATAAAAGTTTCTGAAAACTATTGGGAACTTTTGAAAACTCTGGAAATCCCTTTTTACTTTTGAAAACTTACTTTTTATGTTTATGCAATCTTATTTATATATATATATGCATTCACATAATAATGCTCACATACACGCGTATGCTTTCTATACACGCTCTAATGCAACTTTCCATACCCTTATTTTTCCTCATTCTATTCATGCCCATACTCGTGTGTGCACGCTTAAGCATAATCATGTCCATGTACTACATTCTCAATTTACATTTGCTAATTCATGCTCAAATATATATTTCTCATAATCATAAGTTTTCACATCTTATTCATTCATGCATACATGCTCATGCTCAAACATACACATTCACATACTTTCTTTATATATTTACAAATACACATTCTGCTTTACTTTCACATATTCTTACTTCCCATTCATAACACTACATAAATGTACATTTACACTTTTCATCATTCATTCATATTGAGCATTCATAAATACTCGCAATCTCATACTCTCACATACATCTCAACATACACATTTATAAATATATCACATACTTTCTTATTCATAACCAGTACCCAACAACATCAAGTTATTTCAGTCTACATTCATAATTCATACAATAAAATATATATTAATATATTAACATACATACTAGTTAAGCCAATTCCTCAAAACATCAAATATACATAATCACGTCAAAATCACATATTTGCTACACACATGTTCATATTCGTCATTTTAGCATTTAATCATACTTGCAAATATTGCCATTTATCGCTAATCTCATTCCCTACTGTGTAATGTCTACAACCCTCATTCCCAGTTAAAGTTACTATTCACAGTAAATACTTATATATATAAATATATATCCAAATTATCAACTCTTCATCCACATCATTAATCAATCTGCCACTAACATGTATAACCATATATATAGTCTCATGTATGACAGGTATACACTTCAATACAAAGAATTCCCAAATTCTAGGCTTTCTAACCAAATTACAGATTTGCATAGTTTTGCCACTAGTTTTCAATTTCTTGCTCTATGTCATTACTAAAGCATCCTATTATGCTTCTATTCCATTATTAAGTTCAATTCCAGGTTTTACCTAAACCCTAGAAATCAATTCAAACAAACTCAAGATGATTACCACATAGAATACTTACCTGGATTCGCAGACACTCCTAGTCCAGTTCATATCAGTCAAAAGAAATCATAAAACGCGATCAGAATCGCTATTTGCGGAACTTAGACATTTCTATAATAAACTTCGGACCTTCTCGGAATGATCAAGTCAAGTCCGATACAACCGTTTAAACTCCTTTATTCTAATACATATCTTTCTATACTATTCCAACTAGCTAGATAGCTTAAATTCTCGTTTTATTTGTTTGCGGTAAATCTTACGGAAAGGTTTTCGCAAACGCTATGGAAGGGTCTCGAACCCTCCAAACTTATTCAAAATTACTTAATTACCCTCGCAATATCATATTTATAGCATAACTATGGTTATGATCATCTACGCTCAATCGAGCGAGAAACTCTGTTTTACCGGAAACTCGCTAATTCTACCAGATCAATCTAATCTATTTCATTTCTACCCGGATTCTACCACATTCATCGTTTTAACATATTATAACACATCCAATTCATTTCATGTCAATTCGCTACACTACCGAACTACTGGAAGCATCCGAATATAAAACGATAAACTTTAAAATAACGAATTTATAACGGAGAAACGTACCAAAATTCCGAGGCCATATTCAGACTCCCAACGGCCATACGAACGCCCTGGTGTCGTCGGAATTCCGATCGGAGTTACTGTTCATCTAAGTCACTATTCATCTGAATTTTTCTTCCTCGATTTGCATCCCACCGAGCACAGATCGGAAAAACTGTCACTACCATCTCGTAGTACTCATAGAGGGCTTCGATTTGATAGGTGGCTCGGGCCGTGAAATGAACCGACGAGCCTAAAACATCAAATCCATTTCTGTGACTTTCTTCTTCATTTCCCGTCGTTCCGGCCACCTAGAGGGGAATCGCCGGCCACCACGTGGCCGACCAACTCTGGACGAAGGCGGAGGTGCCGGCACGCACTACTGGGGGTGGCCAGATGGTCATCCGCCAGCCTTTCTTCTCTTTTCTCTCTCCTCCCTCTCATCGCACGTAAATGGCTTCTCTTTATCTTTTTTTTTTTTTTAAATCAGTAATAATAATAATAACAACAACAATACAAAATATCATTACCCAAAAATTACCAAAATGCCCCCACTTATAAGGGTAATCAATTTTGAAGCCCTTCTGATGTGAATTTCGAAAAGTGTTCAACATGAAAGTTGTTAGTCTCGGAAAAACAAGTCCGATGGTCCAAGAATCAACTTGATCGGAGTGCGTTTGCTATTTCTATGACCAAAAATATAAACTTTACGCGTATATAAAAATCACGTAACTGACTTTTGATCCCATGCATTTTCCAACGCGTTGAATATTCTTAATATATTATTCCAACCTGTATTTCATCACTTAAACACTTATATGCTAATGTCGCTCTGTTCCGGGACCGCAATTTGGTCTGGGAACCTTTCCAGAATTATGCCGAAAATCTGGGATGTTACATTGAAATTCTGTTTCTAATTAGCGAAGGAATGGAAATTCCGTTACTAATTAGCGACAGAATTTTAATCCCGTTTCTAATTAACGACTGAACAATTCTGTTTCTACTTAACAAAAAAATTAAAATAAAAACAAAAATTTAACATTAGCTATGGACTTGAATTTCCATTTCTAATTAGCTACGGAATTAAAATTCCATTTCTAATTAGAGACGGAATTTTAATTCCGTTTCTAATTAGAGACGGAATTTTAATTCCGTTTCTAATTAGTGACGGAATAATTCCATTTCTAATTAACAAAAAAATTAAAATAAAAATAAAGTTTAACATTAGCTACGGAATTAAAATTCCGTTTCTAATTAACGACAAAATTAAAATTCTGTTTCTAAGTAGAGACATAATTTTAATTTCATTTCTAATTAGCGATGGAACAATTTTATTTCTAATTAACAAAAAAAATTAAAATAGAAATAAAATTTAAAATTAGCGACTGAATTGAAATTTCGTCTCTAATTAGCAACGAAATTTGAATTTCGTTTCTAATTAGCGTTGAAATAGCAACAGAAAAATTTCATTTCTAAATAAAATTAGCGACGGAATAGTAATCCGTCTCTAATTAGCGACGGATTTTCATTTCCGTCTCTAATTTAGAGATGAAATTTTTTTGTCGCTAAATTCCGTCCGTAATTTAATTATCCGTTTTAATTCCGTCGTTAAATTTTGAAACGAAATATTTCGTCGCTAAAACTGTAATTTCTTGTAGTGAACCCGAGAAGATTCCTATTGATGTTGGTATACCATCTATTAGGTAATCTTCGGTAAGTCATTCAGTGTTTATCAAATAAACACCTACACGTCTATACGAGTTTCCCGAGACTCATGATTCACTGGGATAAATCATCGGACCAAGTCCGATATACGACATGTACTGGTCTCATCGGATTTTACTAACCGACCCGTGTCAGTAAATCTTGACCAGGAACTTAATTTGATAATATATTTCTAGTAGTGACACTTTCCAATGTTATTTACAAGCTACGTTGTAATTACGCACTACATTATATATTATCGGGGATTTGTCTATATATATATATATATATATATATAATGAATTAGATCGAATATATATAATAAAAAACAATAGGTGCAACCATAAATAAGTAATATTATTGAAAAAGATATTGCTCGTATTCATGATACAGAGATAAATACGATCCAGATTGGCGCTCCGAGTATCAACCCTAACACATTTATGATGCAAGCCTCTGGTTACTCACATTTTCACCAACTGAAGTTGCTTTGCATGCTCAATATTTGAGTTTTTCGTTTGACGCAAAAGTAATCGTGGGATGCACTATATTTCTGATTACTAAACAATCCAAACAACAGAGCAGGTTTTATGAGATTCACCATTTTTCTTTTTTTTTTTTTTTTCCTTTTCATTTCCTTTTCTTTCTTTTCTTTTTTGTTTCCTTTTCTCATATTTTTTGTGCTCTCTCTATTTTATGTCATCTCTTTAACTTAATGTCATCTCATTCTTAGTTTTGGAAAAAAGTCAAATGAATGTCAAGTGTCTTGACCATCTCTACAAAATATGTCACCATAAATTCTTTCTAAGTATGCATTACAGTTCTAAGTGCAACTTTTAGTATGTATTTGTGGATAGCATTCTGCTAGTGATTCTACAATTAAAAATTTATTTACGGATTTACACTCTTATTTTTTTAAGAGACATAATATTCTTGAGAAAAACTGAATTTTATTTTATCATATGACTTGGAAAAGGCCATTATATAATAAGAAGAGACATCTGTAATGCAACAATCATGCATTGGGACAGTTCCCCCCTCAGGATCAAATATCTTACCTCCATCGATCAAGTCTTGAATCTTATGTTTCATGTGAGTGCAGTTGTCAATGTCATGGCTGTGTTGCTAGTAGAAGTGACAATAGCAACTTAGATTGATGTTGTGAGGCATGGGTTTTAACGGCCGTTTTGGTTCCAAGGGTTTTAACAGGCCTTGCCTCTGCAACTTTTCAAACACCTTAGATGGGGGTTTGCTAAGGTTTGAAAACCTCATATCTCTAATAGCAGAGATCTCAGCAGTGCCAGCCTTTAATCTAGAGGGCCCTTCGATAGTTTTCTTGTCGTAGACCTTTCGATTCTCATCCTCTTCCTCCTCTATATCCATGATTGTTTCCTTCAACTATCGAAAGTCAGAGATCATGAAGGCCATTTTCCTTAACTTGTTATAGATGGAGGGGTTGGTTCCCTTGATGATCATCTTGATTTATTTCCTCTCCGGGAGCCATGTTTGTATTTTCAATAGTTGGCTTCTCCAGCGGTCAACATACTCTTTGAAGTTCTCCTATAGATTTTGTTTTATGTTTTCTAAGTCACGGAGTGTCAAATAAATCTCCATATTTGAGATATATTGGTTCAAGAACGCTTCTGACAATGCTCTCCATTCATCCTACACATTTTTCCCCAAGCTATTGTACCATACAATTGGTGTTCCGTTTGGGGTTAGTGCTCAAAGCGCCAATTCTCGGTTGTATTTCTTTGAGAATACTTCTGTAAAAAGTTATTATTATGAATAATATATGCATTTTCTATAATATAATATATCTTTTAATATGGTAAAGACGAAATGACCTTAGAATGACTAGTCATGATACTATTGCAAAAGCGTCGCAACTGACATTGAGTTGTATCATGACGTTGTCATTCTCAGACAATTCATGGTCAAGGTTTACACTACTTGGTCAGTAAAGTAAACCCGTTGAGATCGGTACATGTCGTATACTGGAATATATGATTCCAATGGTTTCTACATGAACCATAAGTCTTGGAGACTAGTATAGACGTGTAGGTGTTTATGGCGGATAAACACTGAATGACTCATCGAAGATTCTTAATGGATGGTACACTAACGTCAATAAGAATATTGTCGGATTGAGTAGCATTTGTGATTCTTAGACTTGAGATACCACTGTGGGAACATGAGACATCTTCTACACTTAGATGGCAGTCACATCACTGATCTATTAAGATCAGACCTCCGCCTGTTCGTTGGGTGTAGATAGATCCTCATGGTGTCTTGTGTATATCGAGATAGGATCCGTCAGTTCTGTGTGCAGAGCATAGGTAGTCCATAAATGATTAGCAATCAGATAAAAAATTATAGGACCGTGGTATATTTTAGAAGTCAGTTCTAAATATTCTTTTTTGAGATTGGTAATAGAGACGTCGACGGGATAGTCCCTATAGAGATTTGACGTTTACATCTATATCTCTGGGATATATCCAGATACCTGTGACGGAGGAATTATACATATGCCATGACCTCGACCTATATGATTCAGCGAGATTATCTATGGTCGTCATAATTTATGGGTGGGTCAATTATGGACATGAAATTAGATTTCATGACGGATATGCCTGAATCTAGAGAGTCTCACTAATGAAATATACTCATAGAGCACTAGGGCAGCATTTATAAATAATATTGATTATTTATAAGTCGTTTAAAAGTTAAACGAAAAGTACATATGTAGGGACCCAATAGTCATTTCTTAATTTTTTGTGTATTTACATTTAATGATAGATTTTATCAATACACATTAATTAATTGCCAAATTGAGATATTTGACTTATATCATAAATATATATATGTATTTGATATTTAATGTAAATATAATACATATATTTAATATATTTGTATTTAAATAATTATTTAATTATTTAATTATTGAATGATTAAATTAATTCAAGATACAAATATCCTAAAGTTGTGATATTTTAATGAAATGACTTCAGTTGTAATTGTTGACTTACTAAATTCATTAAACAGTTGATGATTACAAATGCAAGTTAACAAGTTGCAAATTAAATAAAACAATTGAAATATCTAGATATTTACTTCTATCACTTTTTCGGCCAAGGCCATTAGGGATGGTATAAGTTGTTTTGTTTAATTTTAGGGTTTCATAAGTTCACAATCCACAAAAATAAACAAAAGGAAGTAGAGAGAAAAAGCTTAAAGTTCAAAGGAAAAGTCTTAGAAAAACTTAGTTTTGTAAGTATTTTCTTTAAGTCTTCAACATGGAAATTGTTTCTAGCATGCTTGCCATCATTTTGTGTTGCTTGGATGTTTTCTCTTCTCTTTTGATTTTTGTTTATTTGGTTGAGAACTTGAATGAAAGATTGATGCATGTAAGTAAGGTTTAAATGGTTTAAAAGCTTACTTTTGATTCTTTAAAAATCAAAGTTGCCATTCTAGAGTTAGTAAGCCACTCCTTGGTGAACTAGAATTTTTCTAGAGTTATTTCAAAGTGGTCAGGATTATTTGGTGAAGTATTGAATGGATTAAAGTGTTGGATTTTGTTAATTCGGTGAAATTGGATAATTTGGTAAAATTGAAAAATTAGGGTTCATAACCCACTCTAAATTTATGGCTTTTCATATATGTTATGTATTATGGTATGGATATAATGCATGTAAAGTTTTGGGTTGATTGGATTTGATCTTAGCATGTTTTGAACAAAATGGACCAAAATACAATTACTTGAAAAATTTGGGTAGCCACGATAATTTGAGAAAATTTGGGGATTTGTGTGAAATCTGATTTTGATGCATTAGATGTGTTGAAAAATATTTTAGAAATGATTTAGAATCATCCAAAATTATATTTGATAATTTTTGTGCTAAAATAATCAATTTACAAAGTTTTTTGGGCAATTCGGTAATTACAAAGAAATTTGATCTCTTGTGTAATTTTTCCGAATTTGATAATTGGATAATTAAATAAATAAATTTTTTTGATTCATCTGAGAAAAAATTTTGAAATCGGAAAATTTTGATTTTCCCCTATTTCGCTGCGTTACCGGATTTCCATCATAAAACCCATTCATGAGACAACCTGCTTATACAACTCAACACATATGCAAACATTAACTAGGCCTCAGGCCTGAACTCAATGATCAAAGTGTAAATACTTGGCCTCCGGCCAGAAACCAAAAATAAAACTAAGTTATTACAACTTTTACATATGAGATACCAATACAAGAACATATACAAAGGTCGTGAGGACCCATAACTCAACCCAGGACTCAAAGACTCCCTTGACTGCAATTGAGGCGATCCACTGTCGTCAAAGTCTTCACCAAAATTCTACGGCTCGGCATAACCGCTACTGACCTGTAAAACTATACACTGTTGTGGTGTGAGTCATAATGACTCAGTAAGTAATCATGCAAAAGCTTAAAAAGTTTGAATTAATTGTCTATATCCTATTCATTTCACAAACCTGTCATTTCGTTACTATACCTTTAACTGATCACCACCTGCAAAATTTCTGTTTGCTATTTACACTTTCAAACATCTATAATATATATATATATATATATATATATATATATATATATATATATATATATATATATATATATATATATATATATATATATATATAATATATATATATATATATATATATATATATATATATATATATATATATATATATATATATATATATATATTTCCAATTCTTATGTCATCAACATATTAAGCTCCATCATGCTATTGATACACTACACTGAACTCTTCTTACTTTCTATACTCGTTACTAATCTGGTTCAGGTATTTTTTATAACTTTCTCTCTTACGCTATCTTGAAATATCAACAGGTTGGACAAATAAAATATTATTCCTGTTAATCATTTAATCCACTATCACTGATCATGTATATGTTACCATTTCATTATTATCTGGCATTATTACAATATGTTCTTTCTAGATAAGCATAAAACTACTACATTCATCATTGATACATTTAAATAAGATCATGCTACTATGCACTCGTACTTTTCAAAATATTATTTCTATATGAACATGCTATACACAAAGTTAACCGTCTATGCATACTGATACATATATGTCACATGTATTAATACCAACTATATGATTTCAAATGATAACTAGCATGTATGATTTATATGCATAATTTGTGAACTATCATCAAACTTTAATATGTAACATAATTTAGAAGATACTTCTTAAAAACCTTTTCTAGAAGACTGTTTCCTGGAAACTGATTTCTGAAACTCTTTCTGAAAGTCTCTTTATAAAACTAGACTTGCTGAAAACATCATTTAAATCTCTAGTTTCTGAAAACTGTCTCAAAAACCTGTTTTCTTAAAACTGTTTACTAAAAACTGAGTTCTGAAATCTGGATACAGAAAATCTGAAAACTTTATACTAGAGACCTGAAAATTTAAAAACTATTTATTAAAAAAAAAAACCTTATTTTTGAAAACTGTATACTGAAAACTGAAAATACTCGATGCCCAGGACAACAACTCAACTGGCAGCATCGCTGAAATCTGATAGTACTAGATGCCCAGGACAACAACTCAACTGGCAGCATCTCTGAGGCTAGTGGTGCCCTATGTCCAGGACAACAACTCAACTGGCAACGTCGAGCTCCACACCCAGGACAAAAACTCAACTGGCAGTGTAGCCACCACTAGAGACCAGGTACACGATCCTAAGCCGCCATCCTGGCCCCACATGTGCACATGTTCTCTGTAACCGTCAATTCCAACTGTAATAGTTACATACTGGAGTGAGGTTTTACCGAAAACATGAAACCGCAAATGAACTTTTAAGAACTTAGATCAAATCCCAAACTGTAAAGAAAATCTCTGTCAAATATTGAAAACTAGTCTTTGTAATACTTTGAAACTTAAAACATTTTTTGTTGGGGTTAGTGCTCAGAGCGCCAATTCCCGGTTGTATTTATTTATGAATACTTATGTAAAATATTATTATTATGAATAATATATGCAGTTTCTATAATATAATGTATCTTTAATATGGTAAAGACGTCATGACGTTGTCATTCTCAGACTGTTCCTGGTCAAGATTTACACTACTTGGTCAGTAAAGTAAACCCGTTGAGACCTGTACATGTCGTATATTGGAATAAATGATTCCAATGGTTTCTCAATGAACCAAAAGTCTTGGAGACTAGTATAGACATGTAGGTGTTTATAGCGGATAAACACTGAACGACTCACCGAAGTTCTTAATGGATGGTACACCAACGTCAATAAGAATCTTCTCGGGTTGAGTAGCACTTGTGATTTTTAGACTTGAGATGCCATTGTGGGCACATGAGACATCTTCTACACTTAGATGGCAGTCACGTCACCGATCTATTTAGATCAGACCTCCGTCTGTACATTGGGTGTAGATAGATGCTCAGGGTGTCCTATGTGTATCAAGATAGGATCCGTCAGTTATGTGTATCAGAGCATAGATAGTCCATATGGTACAGTTTAGAAGCCAGTTCTAAACATTCTTTTAGAGATTGCTAATGGAATAGACGACTAGATAATCCCTATAGAGATTTGACGTTTACATCTATATCTCTGGGATTTATCCGGATACCTGTGACTGAGTAATTATACATTTTCCATGACCTCGACCTGTATGATTCAACGAGTTTATCCGTGATCGTCATAATTCACGGGTGGATAAATTATGGACACGAAATTGGATTTCGTGACGGATATGCCTGAATCTAGATAGTCTCAATAATGAAATATACTCGTAGAGCACCATAGCAATATTTATAGATAATATTGATTATTTATAAAGTCGTTTAAAGGTTAAATGTAAAATACATGTTTAGGGACCCGATAATCATTTCCTTAATTCTTGTGCATTTACATTTAATACTTGATTAATTTAAATACACATTAATTAATAGTCAAATTGACATATTTGACTAATATCATAAATGTATATATGTATTTAATATTTAATGTAAATATAATACATATATTTAATATATTTATATTTAATTAATTAATTAATTATTTATTTATTAAATGATTAAATTAATTAAAATATAAATATCTTAAGATTTAGATATTTGTTTAAATGGCTAAGTTGCCTTTGTTGACTTTGTTGGAAATATCTTTAAAGTGTAATGATGTTTTAACAAGTTGGCAACTTGAAATTAAAATGAAATTAAAATAAATTTTTTGCTAATTTCCTTAGCCAAATTCGGCCAAGGTGAATTTTATAGCAAGTATATATTGTTTTGTTTTTTCATTTGGTAGATAACCTAATACACTTTACACAAAACTCTATTGAAGAAAACAAAGGAAGCTTGAGAGAAAGTTGAAAGAAAACCAAGAAAACTTGGAATTTTAGTAAGTTTTTTCAACTTACTATTGGAGAGGAAAATGTTCCTTGTGTTCTAAGCTTCATGCTATGATGTTCTCATGTTATTCGTTTCTTTATAATTTTTGTTTTTGTTGAATGGAAGTTTGGTGAAAGTGTTGAGCATGTATGAAATTGGAAGAATGTAACTATTGTAGTAATAAGCATTCTTTCCATGGTTTTAGAACTTTGTTGCTAATCTAGAGTTGTTGACCCACTCTTAAATGACCTAGATTTGATCTATAGTTATTTCATTGTGTTGAGACTTGAATTGGATAGAAGAAACATGTTTGAAGTAATTGATTTAACCAATTTAGTAAAATTTGTCCAATTTGAAGAAATTGAAAAATTAGGTTTTAAGACCTCTTCCAATTTGGGGATTTTCATTTATATGGTGTATTTGGATGTGTATATGATACTTAAAAAATCTCATGTTGATTGGATTTCATTTCGATTTGTTTTGAACTTTGGAAGTTCAAAATGCACACTAATGTGCTTCAAGGTGGCTCTCGGCCAAAGAAGAAAAAAATTGGATTTTTTTGTTGCAAATTGTATTTTGATATTTGAGACATATTAAATTCATCCTAAAAATGATTTAGAATCATTCAAAATTATTTTGAACAATTTCGGATTAAAATAACCAAAGTGTTATTAAGGGTAATTCGGTAAATTCACATGAATATGATTTATGGTGTTTTATTTCATAATTTGATTATTGGATGATAAAATAAATAAGTTTATTTTATTAATCCGAGAAAAAGTTTTGAAATTGGAAAATCTGATCTTCCACCGTTTCCGATGCGTTACCGGATTCTGGCCCTAAAACCCCTACAAAATGGTATCAGAGCGAGTCTGATTCTAGGCCCCCTAAAATGATTAGCCTTATTTAATTCAATGTTTGATCATGTTTTCTTGACTTTATACATGCATGTTATAATCTAATTTGATTAGATTTAGGATGTATGACACTTAGCGGAAAATCCCTAATTAATAAGGTTTAAATGTAATTATGTATTTGATGCACGTTATACGGTCCATCTTGTCAATACTGTTTATGAATATTTCTCTGTGACTACATCCGAGACCATACCTCTGCTGTGAAGATGTAGCCGATAGAGATTTATTTATGTCGGATTTATATTAGATATCAGATAAATTCAAACGAAAGTTGAATCCTGAACGTGCCCTAGCTGTCAGGGTTACGCAAGTAACTTGAGTTTATCATTGACAAGTTTAACCTTGGTACGTCTCCTTGTGGGCCTGTCTTAACAGCGACAACGAGAAACGACCAGGACCGGAAACCCAGGAGTCATTGGTGAGTGATTGACAAATGAGTTGTCTACCTGATGAATATACGTAGGCGAGACCGTGCCTCTACTGTGAGCTGAAATATATTCACAGGATCCACTTTTCACTATTTTATATTTAATTTAATTATTAAATCTTTGTATTCTGTTGGGGATTACAGTATGGCATGATTTAGTGGGATGGGCATTTTTTAGATTAAAAATCCATGATCTTGTTTATGCTTATGATATTATATGAAACTGTTTATTTTCTCCTAACCGTTTTTCGTGATCTATATGATAGATTTGCGATGGCGGCACCATCCATAAATCAGTTTGCGCGTATGCTTGATGCGAACAAACTAAAAGGCGCTGAGAACTTCGCTGACTGAGACTTAGATTTGAGGATTGTCCCCGATTCCGAGAAATTGGGATATGTTCTTGAGGGTCCGTTGCCCCTTGCTGTTGGTGCAGATGCACGGAGGAGGAACGCCAAGTTTTTGAAACTTGGAAGAATGATGATTTAAGAGTTAAATCATATATCCTTAGTTCACTATCTCCGGGACTCCAGAAACAATACTATGGCATGTTAGATGCGTATAGTATGATGACGCGATTGAGATAATCGTTTGAGAACCAAGAACAAGTAATTGTTTATAAGGTCGCAATGGAATTGTTCTATGCGCGATTGGATGTGGGGTAAGCAGTTAGCTCACATGTTCTTCAAATGATCAATTTGATTGATCAATTGAGGCAATATATTCTCATTCTGAATGACATTCTCGGTAGGAGTGTCATTCTTGGTTCACTCCCAGCTTCATATCGCCAGTTCGTGATGTATTTCAACATGAACGGGACTATCTATACCTACCATGAGTTACATAGGATGTTGCTCACGGTGGAGGAGGACCTTAAGAAGGGAGTACCGACTCGCCCTCCTAGACCTACTTCTCTTTTCTCTTCTTCCCAGGCCTGGCCAAAGGGAAAGAAGAAGAAATGGAAGAAGAAGAAGGGTTTGGGTCCTTAACCGCAAGCGAAGATAGCAAAGCCCAAGAGGGCTTCTGAAGACAAATGCCATCACTTCAGCAGAGTCGGGCACTGGAAAAGGAACTGTCCTGTCTACATCGCCCAGCTAAGGAGGGAGAGAGCATCTACATCAGGTACATTTATTTTTCCAGTTATTGATATATCTTTGGCTTGTGAAGCCGTTACATCCAACTGGATTTTAGATTCTGCTTATCCCATTCACATTTGCAATTCGTTGCAGGTGCTGAAGGAAAGTAGAAGACTGAAGCCTGGAGAGATGCAATTGCGATTCGGGAGTGGAGACTCACTGGATGCATTTGCAGTGGGAATATGCGATATTTCATTGCCGAATAGGACACTTTTATTAAATGAATGCCATTTTGTACCTGGATGTGTAGCTAATATTATATCACTTTTTGTATTGGATACAGAAGGCTTTTGAATTAATATTAAGAACTGTTCTTTGTATTTATCTAATAAAAATAATATTCAGATCCTTTGTTGTCCAAACCAGCATGGTCATTATACATTGCAAACTTCAAAAGATATTTTAAGTACTGGAATTAATAAACGCAGTTTACCTGAAATTAATAATACTGAACTTTGGCATATGCGGCTAGGTCACATTGGCGTTAAACGCCTTACCCAATTGGTTAGGAATAGTTTGATACCAGATCTCACCATCGAATCCTATCCAACTTGTGAATCGTGTATTCAGGGTAAGATGACCAAAGTCTCATTTTCTGGTGTTGGACACCGCGCCACTAATATAATGGAACTCGTACATTCGGATGTATGTGATCTAATAAGTCAAACTGCTCACAGTGGTTATTCGTACTTCATTACCTTTACCGATGATCTGTCACGGTACGGTTATGTGTATTTGATGTTACATAAATCGAAAACCTTTGAAAAGTTCAAAGAGTTCCAAAATGAAGTAGAAAAACAAACTGGTCAATATATTAAATGTCTTCGATCCGATCGAGGCGGCGAATATATGAGTGGTGAGTTCATGGATTATATGAAGGAGAATGGGATTCTCGCTCAATATACTCCTCCATGTACTCCACAGCATAATTGAGCATCTGGGAGGAGAAATCGGACTTTATTGGATATGGTCCGATCAATGTTGAGTTTCACAGATTTGCCTATTACTTATGGGGCTACTCTCTTTTAACAGCTGCACATCTTTTGAATAAGATTCCTTCAAAAGCTATTCCTACGACACCATATGAGATATGTGTTGGATAATTATGACCCATAGCATCACTATTTGTACAGATCATTGTGTTGCTGTACAAATTAACTATGTGACAAGGAGATTGCACACTTATCATTTGTGATTATATCACCTAGATATATAAATGATGAGAGGTCCTTATGATTTGTTCCTTGATTGAGAATGATATGAGACAGTATCAATCAATGAAGGATAAATCATTAAATATCCCTAGTCAGAGTATTATCGAGATTGGACAACGATAAATACGTAAAAGACTAGTATTGCACTTGTGCGCGTTGTGAGGGCACAACGACATAGTTCTCATATATTTAAGTATTGGATACTTATGCAAGTGCGATAGGAGGTTGTGTTTCACCGATGGTACGGGAAACAGCTTCGCTCTGGATAGACCCCATCGAAATCCCATTGGTAGTTTGACTATGTGTCTATGAGAGTACGACATTAGGGTAGGTGTATTTGGTCTTAACCTGAGACTTGCACCGCTAATGCTTACGACAATCAATATACTTTGGTTGAGGTCGTCTAGGGCTTTAACCGGTTCTGTGTACGCCGATATTGGGTATATTGAGAATCGTAGAGTATTGGGTGTGATTTCAAGACGGAAGTGTCACTACAGTCATAGTGGAGATGATGTCACGCTGGATACGGTATTAGTACTCTTAAGTGTTGCGCGACCATCGGGATATTATGACTAGGTCATGTATATCCGATTATAGAGACTAGTTACCAGACATCCGACATGTGCTTCGTACGGGGCAGACACAACTCCAGCCCCAGGCCTAGCACGTGACCATCCGATACTGGACCGATATACACTATACGATGTATACTACGCCTGATATAGATCACATATTCCTGTAAGGATATTTCCGGAGAATTGGGTAGGCATGGCACTTTGCTAGAAGCCAACATTGTCTTGTGAATCGGTAAAACGTAGTACTTGGTACGTACGTGTTCGGATAGTTCGACGACCGTATTTACTGCCAACATATCTGGAGATCTCATGGGTCGCTTCCCAATGATTCACCAATGATGTATGACTCGCACTCTAATTAATCTGGGATTAATTCGATGAGAGAGAAAATTAATCTAGGATTAATCGTTGATATTTATCTAGGATAAAATATCAATAAAAGAGAGATAACGATTAATTTAGAATTAATCGATAAATTAATATATTTGATATATTAAAAGAAATTAGATTTCGACGCGGAATTAAAATTAGATTTTAATTCGGGCGAACGAATTAATTTAGAATTAATTCGTTAGCGATGTGAATAGTGAATTCGCTAGGCGTAATCATTTAATTACGACGCGACAGATAAATCGTTAATTAGAATTAACGAACCCGAGCCCGAGATTATTTGCGAGCACATTCGTATTTTGAATTCGAGTGCGGCACATAAATCAAATCAAGCGTCAATCAAGCGTCAAATTCCATTAGTCGCATCAAAGTCAAAATCGCTAGTCGTTTCTTATTGTAAAAATCACTTGTAACTTTGAGTGATGTGACTTGACTTACAAACTTGAAAGACTTGATATGACTTGATGGATTTGTGATGTTGGAGTGTGGAACACTCAAGCTTATTACATTTGATTTATTTGACTTTTTGAAAGTTAAATTAATTGGTAAATCATTTAATATTTTTGGAAAATATATAAAGAATAGCTTTTACCACTTTTGTAATAATCCAACACAAAAACCATCTCTCTTTCTTCTCCAGTAGCTCACACCCAAAGGCAGTGAACTGCACTGTTTTGGGCGTGAATGATGAACAATTTTGGGCAAGTTTGTGGCAAAATTGCCTTGTGCTAGCACACCGAGAGTTATACAAAGGTGTTAGGGAAACCCACCCACGAGCCAGGAATCAAACAACGAAGATTCGGAGCTCAAATCTTGGATTCTTGAAGACTCAAAACTGAAACAGTGGGCTGTGAACTGCAGTGTTTGGGCGCCACTTTGAAGGGAAAAATTTGATTTTATTCGTCTTCAAATCATCTCAACCGATCAATGTAAGTATTCCGCAACTTCTTTGATATGTATTTCACACATCTTCATGCTTGTTTGATGATCTTGGGACCTATGGGTTTAAACCAACAATGGTATCAGAGCCTAGGTTCAAGCATGAAACTTTTAGGGCTTAAAATTGGGTAAATTGATTTTGAGCATGATTTGGTTAAATTGTTTGATTGAGCATGTTTAAATGATGTTTAATTGAAGTTTGATTGGATCAATTTCATGAAATTGTGTTTGGAACAAATTTCCTCTAAATTGAAGTGTTGGCCCGAATACATTAGGGGTTTTTGGGATTCTTGGAATCTTTCATTTTTGATTCATTGGATGAGTTGTAATGATGTTGGATGATGTTAATTTGAGATTGAATTGGATTAAATTTTGAATTGAACAAAAATCCCCAAATTCCTAATGTTGGCCGAATTGAATATGCCCTAGAATGTCTTGGAATTTTGATTTTTAATTCATTGGATGTGTTGGAAATCATTTGGGATGAGGACTTAATATCGATTGTGAAATTAATTGGATTGAATTCGAATCGGATAAAAAGTCCCTCTTTGGCCGAGATGTTGGAGTTTTTAAAGGTCCCAAGATCAAAACTCAAGCATGAATCACAAGTGAATACAACGACGGAAGTGCGGAATACTTACATCGAGAGCGGTTGAGCGACGATTTGGACAATAGAAATTCAAATTCTGCTCACTATTTGGGCGGCAGTGGGCTGTTGTGAATAGTGTTCTACGCCCATCATCTTCAAGATTTGAAGCTCCAAGCTTCATCATTTAGGTTCCCGGCTCATGGGTATACTTCCTTATCACCTTCGCATTAAACTCGGAGTATGCTAGCACTCTTGGCTTCCCCTCATTTCTTCAACACTCACGGCAGTTCACTGCCTTTGCAGAAGAAGAAAATGGCGTGTGAGATGGAGAGAAGGAAGAAGAGGAGAGAGAGAGGAGGGAAAGTGGGGTTAAGTGTTGTATACGGTTTGTGTGTGTTGTTTTAATGCATCTAATACACTTGAAATTAAATCCAATTCATTTCAAACACATTTGGGTTTAATTCCCAACCATACACATCACCTTTATCACATCAAGTCACATCACTCACATCACTTTATCAATCTAATCAATTGTCACATCACTCAAAGTGACATGATTTGATGCTTGATGTGACGCTAGATGCGACTAGCGACTTGACGCTTGATTTGACGTGCCGCACTCGAATTCGAAATGCGAATGCACTCGCAAATAATCTCGGGCTTGGGTTCGCTAATTCCAAATTAACGAATTTTCCGTTGCGTCGTAATTAAATGATTACGCCTAGCGAAATCACTATTCACGTCGCTAACGAATTAATTCTAAATTAATTCGTTCGCCCGAATTAAAATCTAATTTTAATTCCGCGTCGAAATCCAATTTCGATTAATATATCAAATATATTAATTCCTCGATTAATTCCAAATTAATGTTTCTCTCTATTTAATTGATATTTTATCCTAGATAAAATATCTCCGAAATTAATCCCAGATTAATTTTCTCTCTCATCTAATTAATCCAAGATTAATTAAAAGTGCGAGTCATACGTCATCGGTGAATCTTTGGGAAGCGACCCATGACATCCCCGGATATTTTGGCAGTCAAATCGGTCGTCGGACTATCCGAACACGTGAGTACCAAGTACTACGTTTTACCGATTTACAAGACAATGTTGGCTTCTAGCAAAGCACCATGCCTACCCAATTCTCCGGAAATATCCTTACAGAAATAAGGATCTATATCAAGCGTAGTATATCGTAGTATTGCGTATTTCTGTCCAGTATCGGATGATCACATGCAAGGCCTGGGGCTGGTACAGTGTCTGCCTCGTATGAAGCATATGTCGGATGACAAGCAACCAGTCTCTTTAAAATCGGATAATCATGACCAAGTCATATTATCCCGACGGTTGCAACCTTATATAGAGAACGAGTTCTGTATCCATGCGTGATCATCAACTCCATATGACTGGAGTGACACTTCCGTCTTGACATTACACCCAACACACTACGATTCTCAATATACCCAGTATTGGCGTACACAGAACCGGTTAAAGCCCTGGACGACCGCAACCAAAGTATATTGATTGTCGCAAGTATTAGCGGTGCAAGTCTCAGGTTAAGACCAAATACACCTACCCTGATTTCGGACTTCTATAGACACGTAGTCATACTACCAATGGAATTCCGAGGGGGTCTAATCCAGAGCGAAGATGTTTCCCGTACCATCAGTGAAACACAACCTCCTATTACACTTGCATGAGTATCCAATACCCAAATATATGAGAACTATATCGTTGTGCCCTCACAACGAGCACAAGTGTAATACTAGTCTTTTACGCATTCATCGATGTCCAATCTCGATAATGCTCTGACTAGGGATGTTTAATGATTTATCCTTCATTGACTGATACTGTCTCATATCATTCTCCGTCCAGGAATAAATCATAGGGACCTCTTATCATTTATATATCTATGTGATCTAATCACAAATGATATGAGTGTAATCTCCTATGTCACATAGTTAATTTGTACAACAACACCGTGATCTGTACAAATAGTGACGATATGGGTCATAATTGTCCAACACGAGACACTTTAAGCATGTAAATTGGATTGATTTTTCATCAAAGTATGTTGGACATGTGATGATGATATAAGCATGATTTATTGGACTAATTTAATGTTTTGGAAATATTAATTTAGGTGATTAATCATGATATACACTTTAGGTTAATTAAATTGGAAATTTGGAATTTGGTAATTTAATTATTTGGGCCTTAAAAATTGGATTTGGGCTTTTAAAGTTGTAAACTGGCTTATTGGGCTTTGTTGTACAAAGTTGGATTTATGAAAATTGGATTGGATCCAATTGGGCCCAAAACCACTTCCGTTAAGCCCAATTGCGACTTAATCAACCTTTAAAGTTTAATTGGGCCTAATGGGCCAAGATTGATTTATGGGCTTATGGGGTAAATCCCGGATTGGATTTTGGTTATTCGGTTTGACCCGAGTTGACCAAAAGTCGACGCCTTATGAAATCAATTAAAAGCCCATTAGACTTTAATTGAATTGACGTTGGACGTTAATCGGTCTTTGAGACGCGTTACGATTAAATTTGAAATTTAAGTCGTAAAAGGTTTACTATTAAAGTGTAATATTTAATTTGGAATTAAATAACGAATTAGAATTGAATGCATATTAAATTGGATTTAATGACGTAGTTTAATTTAATTCGAGAATTCGTACTTTGAGTACTTATTCGCAAAACGAGTTTGACTCTAACAAAATCAAATCGTTGTTTGAACATTGGATGATCACTAATTATCAGATTAATTAATTTGATTAGATTGATTGATAACATGCTTGTGTGAATACATGGTTGTGATGAATGAATAATGTATATTGGATGGATATTAGTTGGGTGGGGGCAATTTTGGAAATTATTGTAATAAATTCGATTTATTAAATTGGACCTGGGTGTCCAGCCTTATCACCTCTATTCTCTTTGTATTCTCTTCTCACCTATTCCCCTCAATGTAAATGAGGTTTCTTTAGAAGTGTAGTGTAACAGGTAGAAGTGATACAAGTGCTAGCTTAAGAGAGAAAGGGAGAGATTTGATCTAGGATCAATGTGTTAAGTATCCATTCGCATATCATTATTATTTATTTTCATATGCACTATATTATGTATTTAGAATGCATGTTTAAGGGTGTATGATGATGAGACCTTAACAAAGATAATAAATTGGTAGCCAATTTGCCGCGAAAAAACCCTCATCAAATATCATGCGTTTTTCCTTCCATTGAGTGATTCTTACTCAAGATCCGAGATTGGCATTGGGTTGTTGGCCAAAGTCAAGCCCTTTGTCCGTCAAAGATGTGTTTGAATCACGAGAGCTTTGTTCCATATCGGTTGTCTTGTCCAAGTTGTGGTTTGTTGACCAAAGTCAAGACCACTTCTTGTCACTCGATATTGATTACGAAGCTTTCCATGGTCAATGGGTCGCGCTTGACTGGGATCATTAGGTTTGTTGTGCCAAAGCCAAGGCCTTGTTGATTCAGAGGAAAAAGGTTAGGGTACGTATTGGATATGTAGGCATATATGGGATATATGTTTCGGACTTGGATGTCCACCTACCGGATCTAGGAATTGGATTGAATCCAATTGATCTTAGAGATCTACCTAGTTAATTATCATACAATTTGTTGGCCAAAGTCAAGATTGTGTGACATTTAACGGGATCCTAGCCCCCTAGGAAACACGGTTTCCCGAGTACTCGACAGAAGGTTAGAGGCTCGCCGAAAAATAGTGGGAGGCAAGAATTGAATTTGCAATAGTCGTTCAAATACTTGCCATACGCGCTCAAATAAATATCACTCGTCAAATAATTAAAAATATTAGTTGGACTAATATTTAATGTTGTTTTAATTATTATAGTTAGACTATATTCAAATAAATTCAATAAATACTTGATTTTATAATTGGATTATAGTAATCAATATAATTGAATCAATATTATAGTTGATTTTATAATTGGATTATAGTAATCAATAGAATTGAATTAATATTATAGTTGATTAAATAATTTTATTATTGTAATCATTATGATAAATAGTACCTGAAATAATTGATTAAATAGTTGGACTATTAAAATCAATAAACATTGAAAGATTGGACATTTAAATATAATCTTGGATTACAATATTTAAATGGTTTAAATTTTCAAATTGGGAATGAAATTTCAGGATGGTCCTGGAAATAAATAATAAGTTACTTTATTGGATAAAATAACCTATTATGCTTAAACCCTGAATTGAGCAAATTAGTGGAGCATAATCTTTGGAAGAATTATGTAATGATGGCTTAAAGTGCTTAATTCATTATGCTTGTAATAAATCTATGTTTAGATTTAAGAAGTATTAAATTTGCAATTAATAATTCTTGGAGAATTAATGACTAATCTCAAGGAGATAAAGTCAAACTTTGCAATTATGTAAGTAGCGCGAGCCGTACCTTACTTTGATATTTTAGAAACCAAAGGCTTGGCCAAGGCTTCTGAAATGTAGAAAAGGGTAAAGGCAAAATCATTAAGATCTTCTGGGAAGATAAAGGACATATCCTAAAATGTCTACTTAAATGTGGCAAATGGGATCGCGAAAGCGTGACTGCCGTTTGGACAAAGCAGACATGAAGGAATTAAAGAAAGGGCAAGGCTCTGACTTTAAGGATGTTTGTCAAAATTATGTCCATTACTAGTATTAAATTGGATTTTAAAATACTAAGTATGGTACATAAAATATATATATTGATGGTCAGAATCTGCTGTGAGCAGGATACTGACTTCAAGCTGAGGTTAATCTGCGAATCGAAAACGGGACCAAAGTCGCTGTTTCGACCATAGATACCTAATTTAGGAACTACCTTCGGGTATGTACTTAAATAAGGAAACTGTTATAATGTAAATAGTTAGACTAGAAACATTATCTCTATATCAGTGTTTAATTCATTGTGGATGAACCTGTTGGATAATATGACCCATAGCGTCACTATTTGCACAGATCATTGTGTTATTGTAGCAAATTAACTATGTAACAAGGAAATTGCACTCTCATCATTTGTGATTAGATCACCATAGATATATAAATGAAGAGAGGTCCCTATGATTAGTTCCTGGATTAAGATGATATGAGACAATATCAGTCCACGAAGGATTAATCATTAAATATCCCTAGCCGTAGTATTATCGAGACTGGACATCGATAATGCGGAATAGGCTAGTATTGCACTTGTGCGCGTTGTGAGGGCACAACGACATAGTTCTCATATATATAAGTGTTGGAGACTTATACAAGTGCGATAGGAGGTCGTGTTTCCACCGATGGTACGGGAAACAGCTTCGCTCTGGATAGACCCCTCGGAATCCCATTGGTATTATGACTATGTGTCTATGAGGGAGGCCGAAGTCAAGGTAGGTGAGTATAGTCTTAACCTGAGACTTGCATCGCTAATACTTACGATAATCGATAAACTTTGGTTTTGGTGGTTGGGGACCCTGACCAGGTTCTGTGTCTACCACTTCTGGGTTTATCAGAGAGTCGTAGAGTATTGGATGTGATGTCGAGACGGAAGTATCACTCCAGTCATAATGGAGATGATGTCACGCAGGATACGGTATTAGTGCTCTTGAGTGATGCGCATCCAATCGTGATATTATGACCAGGTCATGAATATCCGATTATAGAGACTAGTTACCAGACATCCAATATGTGTTTCGGACGGGGCAGACACTTATCCAGCCCCAGCCCTGACACGTGACTATCCGATACTGGGCCGATATGCACAATACGATTGTATACTACGCTTGATATAGATCTAAATATTCTTAAAAGGATATGTCCGGAAATTGGGTAGACTTGGTACTTTGCTAGGAGTCGACCTTGTCCGTAAATCGGTAGAACGTAGTACTTGGTACGTACGTGATTCGGTTACACCGACGACCGTATTTATAGCCAACTTATCCGGAGATCTCATGGGTCGCTTCCCGATAATGCACCGATGACGCATAACTCGCACTCATTAATAATCTGGGATTATACAGAAGAAAGAGAAAATTAATCTAGGATTAATTACGGAGATATTTTATCTCGGATAAAATATCGTATAAAGAGAGAGAACGATTAATTCGGAATTGATCGATTAAATTAATATATTCGATATATTAAACGAAATTAGATTTCGACGCGGAATTAAAATTAGATTTTAATTCGGGCGAACGAATTATTTAGAATTAATTCGTTAGCGACGTGAATGGTGAATTCGCTAGGCGTAATCATTTAATTACGACGCGACGGAAAAATCGTTAATTTGGAATTAGCGAACCCGAGCCCGAGTGTGATTGCGAGCGCATTCGTATTTCGAATTCGAGTGCGGCGACGCAAGTCACATCAAGCGTCAAATCAATCGTCACATCAATCGTCAAATCAAAAGTCACTTTGAGTGATTGATTGATTGATTGACTTGATTGATTGATTGATGAAAGACACACATCACATCACCTTTTATTGTGACATGTGAATAGTGATGGAAGTGGTTGGTATAGTGTTTGGAGGGAAAAACCTTTTTGCTTTTGGTTTAAATAAATCATTTAAGTAATTGGTTTTATATATTTTATTTGATAAATATATAAAGCTTTTAGGAAAAGCTTTACCATTATTCCATAACACTTCCATCTCTCCTATTCTCTCTATCATCTCACGCCCAAGGGGCTGAATTTCTTTCTCTGTCACAGCTCACTGCCGTGAGCTTGGGGAAGCAAATGAGTGAGTTTCCATGGTGGAAACTTAAGTGCTAGCACACTTGCGACACTTGCGAAGGTGTTAGGGAGGTTCACCCATGAGGCGGGACTCATCCGACGAAGTTTGGAGCTCCGAAATGAGGCCCGAATCAGCTCATTCCAGTGAGCTTACTGCAGTACATGTGCGCCCAAAACAGTGGGTTTCTTGGCTTGAATCGTCTTCAAATCGACTCAACCGATCGATGTGAGTATTCCGCTACCTCCGTTGGTGTGTTCTCACATTATTTCATGCTTAGATTTGATCTTGGGACCTAATAGAAACTCAACAGAACCTTTATATTCTAGAACACTAAAGTGTTTCATTATATAAAGATGACATTGAGATAAACACATTAGATGTGAATAACAGCATTTATATTTTGAATATAAATTAAATCTCGAACATATAATATGACAAACTAATAGCTCATACTGATTTGATCAGATAGAGACTTATATATGGCATTGTAGTCTGGGACACAATCAAATGAGACTCGTTTATCCACACTTTTGAAGAGTGGGTACTTGGACTGATTTGACTATTCAAATAAAGTCTACGAATCTAATTTATTAGGCAAAGTACCTAAAATACTATTTACTTGGTAATAGTGTAAGTGCCACCGATTTGTTAGCCCTATTCACAGTGAATTAAGTGGGCCCATAACTAGCTAGGCTAGATGTGGATATGAATGTTTCGTGACCTTAACAGATGTGGCATCACGTTATGGTTATGTGTTTCTTTTAAAGAACACAAATCAGAAACTTTTAGAGTTTCGACACGAAATAGACAAACAGATCGGCTAAAGTATTAAACCGTCACGGTAAGACCGTAAATGGAAAATACTTAAGCAATAAGTTTCATATACTTGAAAGAGTATAGTATTCTTTCAAATGAGGACTCCTCCTGGAACACGTCAGTTTGACGGTGTGCCGTACGGAGAAACCAAATTTTGTTGGACATGATAAGGTTAATCATGAGTCGCTCTGAGCTACCTTTTTCCTTCAAGATAAGCATAACAGTGCAAAACTTATTTTGAATAAGGTTCCAAGTAATTCTGTTTGACAGACTTCATATTGGATATGAACCAGAAGGAAACGGGGTTTCACACTCCGGAAGATTTGGGAATGCCGGGCTTATGTTTGGATGATACCAAACTAAAACCAAAATCGGATAAGTGCCAAATGTAGGTTATCCTAAGGAAAACCATAAGTATAGTACTTATACAACTCACTAGAGAACAATTGTAATTGTTGCTCACCATGCGGTCTTCCTTAGAGGAATACCGATATGCAGTGGTAAGTGGGAGAATGGTATAACTCGATGAAAATCGGAGTAAAACTGTTTTAGGCATGAAGTCATTAATGGAACACAAATAGTTCATCAAGGATGAAACCATACCATTAATCTTCGTATACACAAGAACATCATAGATCGGAGAGAATCAGAAAACAACCTGAGGTATGGGTTTCTGATCTAACCTCATAAAGATGTTAATCTTGTTAAGGTATACCAACCGACTACGTTTGAGAAAGTGATACAAGGTATCGACTCCCTTTATGGCAAAGTGCCATGAGTCCGAAATGGATTCCATGTAAAACAACTATGTTAAGATACTAGTTGATGTACCATAAGGCATTGTGCCTATAGGTACTGTATAAGTCTTCAATGAAGACATACATGGAAGGCAACATACCAACGTACAAAGCTAGGCTTGTAGCGGAAAGGTATCGTTATCAACGTTGTGTTGATTACGGTTCAACCTTTTACCTGTTGCCACGGAAAATCCATTTGGATAATGCTTGCTAAAGCTGCACGTTTCATTTATGAAATGTGTCAGTTAAAGATCAAAATCACTTTCCTTAAACGGAAACCTTTTGGAGGATGTTTAAAACATCCTGACGATTTTGTCGTACTAAAACCAGCAAACAAGGTTTGCAGGTTATTCGATCCATGTTTGGATTGAAGCAAGCAATAGGTTCTTGGAATCATCGTTTGGATGTAGTCATAATGGTCTTTGATTTAATTCAAAACAAAATGATTCTTGTGTATATAAGGAGGTTAGTGGGAGCGCACTGACAAGAATGTCCCTTAATAAAATAATGATAATATATGTCATTTCTTGGAAATGATATTCCCATAAAAACAATCGGTGAAAGCTTGGCTTTCATAGAAATTCTCCGTAGAATTCTTGGGAGAAACAACCATTTCTAGGAATAAGATCTACTGGGATAGATTAAGTTGTTTAAAACTCTGCGAGAACTCGTACATTGAAAAATGTACGTGACCTGGTGTCTCATGCGCTTTGAGCATATGGATTCACAATCAGGCCAACCCAGGTGATGGTCACTGGATTGATGTTAAGAACATCCGTTAGAATCTTAGAGATCTAAGGATGCTGTGTTAATCTGTGGAGAAGGAGAACTTGAAGTGACTGGATCACTACTTAAGTTTCCAAACCGATAAAACGACTGAAAGTCGCAAACGGTACTATACCGTTTGAATACGGTACAGTGAGCTGGAAATCTTCCTAGCAAGATACTGTTACCGAATAAACAACAAATGCATATAATCGCTGCAGTTGAGGCAGTAATAGAAGCCATTTGGGTCGATAATAAATCTAATTAGATTAGATATAGTTCTGTTAGCAGCTGAGCTAGGCGTCATCGCAGGCTAAAGAATTAATGGTCTCATCAACGATCCAGATACATACTTCGACTATTCATCTGATTCGTTCGGATCATACATCATGGCGATGTGATGATCGTATAAATCGCATCAGACGATAATCATACAAATCCGCTAACGAAAACCTTTTCTCAGTAATTTGAGCGAACCGTACATAGTTCGGGTGTCAAACACTTGAGTGACTGGCTATAGGCTAAGTGGGAGATTGTTGGACAATTATGACCCACAGCGTCACTATTTGTACAGATCATTGTGTTGTTGTACAAATTAACTATGTGACAAGGAGATTGCACTCTTATCATTTGTGATTAGATCACCTAGATATATAAATGATGAGAGGTTCTTATGATTTGTTCCTTGATTGAGAATGATATGAGACAGTATCAATCAACGAAGGATAAATCATTAAATATCCTAGTCAGAGTATTATCGAGATTGGACATCGATAAATACGTAAAAGACTAGTATTGCACTTGTGCGCGTTGTGAGGGCACAACGACATAGTTCTCATATATTTAAGTATTGGATACTTATGCAAGTGCGATAGGAGGTTGTGTTTCACACCGATGGTACGGGAAACAGCTTTGCTCTGGATAGACCCCCTCGAAATCCCATTGGTAGTTTGACTATGTGTCTATGAGAGTACGACATCAGGGTAGGTGTATTTGGTCTTAACCTGAGACTTGCACCGCTAATGCTTACGACAATCAATATACTTTGGTTGAGGTCGTCTAGGGCTTTAACCGGTTCTGTGTACGTCGATATTGGGTATATTGAGAATCGTAGAGTATTGGGTGTGATGTCAAGACGGAAGTGTCACTCCAGTCATAGTGGAGATGATGTCACACTGGATACGGTATTAGTACTCTTAAGTGCTGCGCGACCATCGGGATATTATGACTAGGTCATGTATATCCGATTATAGAGACTAGTTACCAGACATCCGACATGTGCTTCGTACGGGGCAGACACAACTCCAGCCCCAGGCCTAGCACGTGACCATCCGATACTGGACCGATATACACTATACGATGTATACTACGCCTGATATAGATCACATATTCCTGTAAGGATATTTCCGGAGAATTGGGTAGGCATGGCGCTTTACTAGAAGCCAACATTGTCTTGTGAATCGGTAAAACGTAGTACTTGGTACGTACGTGTTCGGATAGTCCGACGACCGTGTTTACTGCCAACATATCTGGAGATCTCATGGGTCGCTTCCCAATGATTCACCAATGATGTATGACTCGCACTCTAATTAATCTGGGATTAATTCGATGAGAGAGAAAATTAATCTAGGATTAATTTCGGAGATATTTTATCTAGGATAAAATTTCAATAAAAGAGAGATACCGATTAATTTGGAATTAATCGGTAATTAATATATTTGATATATTAAACGAAATTAGATTTCGACGTGGAATTAAAATTAGATTTTAATTCGGGTGAACGAATTAATTTAGAATTAATTCGTTAGCGACGTGAATAGTGAATTTGCTAGGTGTAATCATTTAATTACGACATGACGGATAAATCGTTAATTTAGAATTAACGAACCCGAGCCCGAGATTATTTGCGAGCACATTCGTATTTCGAATTCGAGTGCGGCACCCAAATCAAATCAAGCGTCAAATCATTAGTCGCATCAAGCGTCAAATCGCTAGTCGTTTCAAGCGTCAAATCACTTGTCACTTTGAGTGATGTGACTTGACAACTTGAAAGACTTGATATGACTTGATGGATTTGTGATGTTGGAGTGTGGAACACTCAAGCTTATTACATTTGATTTATTTTGACTTTTTGAAAGTTAAATTAATTGGTAAATCATTTAATATTTTTGGAAAATATATAAGAATAGCTTTTACCACTTTTGTAATAATCCAACACAAAAACCATCTCTCTTCTCTTCTCCATTAGCTCACGCCCAAAGGCAGTGAACTGTACTATTTTGGGCTTGAATGATGAACAATTTTGGGCAAGTTTTGTAGCAAAATTACCTTGTGCTAGCACACCGAGAGTTATACGAAGGTGTTAGGGAAACCCACCCACGAGCAGGGAATCAAACGATGAAGATTCGGAGCTCAAATCTTGGATTCTTGAAGACTCAAAACTGAAACAGTGGGCTGTGAACTGTAGTCTTTGGGCGCCACTTTGAAGGGAAAAATTTGATTTTATTCATCTTCAAATCGTCTCAACCGATCAATGTAAGTATTCCGCAACTTCTTTGATATGTATTTCACACATCTTCATGCTTGTTTGATGATCTTGGGACCTATGGGTTTTAAACCAACAATATGGTTCGGTAGGAGACCAAATCTTAGTTTCATTAAGGTTTGGGGTTGTCCTGCTTATGTCAGGGTAACTCGGCAAATAAGCTTTCGCCTCGAGGACAAAAGTTTAGGTTTGTTGGATATCCTTCGAATACGAGGGGATATCTGTTCTATGATAAAGAGTATCGAAATGTATTCGTAGCTCGCTTCGCAAAATTTCTAGAAGTATAATTTTTGTCAGAATGTGGTAATCACAGACAGGTTGAACTTGATGAAGTACAACTTGAAAACAACGAACCAACGGAGGAACCTAAAGTTCAAGTAGATGAAGGACCTTCAACACACACACTTTGTAGGTTAGAAAGGGTATCTAGGCCTCCTCAACGCTTGTATTTGATACAAGAAAATAGTCTAGATGTTCTCTTAGTAGAAGAGACTGATCCTTTCACCTATAGAGAATTGATGTTGGACATCGGCTCCGTGAAATGGTAAAGTGCCATGAAATCCGAGATAGACTCAATCCATGAGAATCAAGTTTGGGACTTGGTACCGCTTCCCGAAGGAATTGTTCCTATCGGTTGTAAATGGGTTTACAAAAGGAAGTGTGGGCCTAACAGTAAGGTTGAAACTTATAAGGCCCGATGTGTAGCAAAAGGTTACACGCAGCGACCTGGCATCGACTACGATGAAATTTTTCACCAGTAGCAATGCTTAAGTCTATTTGGATTTTTCTTTCTATAGCTGCGTATCATGACTACGAGATTTGGCAAATGGATGTCAAAACGGATTTTCTAAATGGATTTCTTGATGAAGAAATCTATATGGAACAGCCGGAAGGTTTTGCATCTAGTGAAAACTCGGGGATGGTATGTAAGCTTAAGAAGTCCATTTATGAACTTAAACAAGCTTCACGAAGCCGGAATCTTAGATTCGACGTGATTATTATATCGTCTGGTTTTCTCAAGAATTCTGAAGAATCTTGTGTGCATCAGAAAGCCAGTGGGAACATGGTCGTATTTTTAGTCCTATATGTTGATGACATCCTAATCATTGGGAATGATTTAGGTATGTTACAAAGTGTCAAAGCATACCTCTGTAAGAATTTCTCCATGAAAGACCTGGGAGAAGCTTCCTATGTTTTAGGTTTAAAACTCTATAGAGGTAGACAAAGGAGGCTGATTGGGTTATCCCAATCAATGTACATAGATAAGATCTTGGAACGGTATAATTTTGGTAACTATAAGACAGCAAACATACCATTCAGACATGGGATTCATCTTTCAAAGAAGAGGAGTCCACAAACAGAAGATGAGAAGGTTAGAATGTCTAACCAACCTTATGCTTCGTGTTTGGGTAGCATAATGTATGTCATGTTATATACAATGCATGATATCAGTTTCGCTGTAAGCGTAACTAGCAGATATCAGTCCAACCCAGGTAATGACCATTGGATTGCCATTAAACATATCCTAAAGTATCTTAAAGGTACTAAGGATAAGTTAATAATTATGGAGGAAACGAACTGAAAGTTAACGGGTATACAGATTCCGATTTCCAATTGGATCCGGATGATAGAAAGTCTACATCTGGATTCGTATTTACCCTTAATGGAGGTGCAGTTTGTTGGAAGAGTTACAAACAGGGATCAACAGCAGATTCCACCACTGAGGCGGAATATATTACAGCTTCTGAAGCTGCAAAAGAGGCTGTGTTGATAAAGAACTTTATCACAGAATTGGGAGTTGTCCCAAGTATCGAGAATGCGATTCCGTTATACTGTGATAATACTGGAGCCATTACGCAAGCAAAGGAACCAATGGCGCATCAGAAGTCGAAGCATATGGAACGCAAGTACCACATCATTCGAGAGATTGTGTCGCGAGGGGATATTATCGTGTGCAGGTATCGAGTGAAGATAATGTAGCAGACCCGCTGACGAATGCCATACCTCCGAAGTGTTTGATAAACATATGGAGTCGATGGCTATTAGATACAATCTTTATTGGCACTAGTGCAAGTAGGAGATTTTATTGGGGTTGGTGCTCAGAGCGCCAATTCCCGATTGTATTTCCTTATGAATATTTCTGTAAAACATTATTATTATGAATAATATATTGAGTGTTCTATAATATAATGTATCTTTAATATGGTAAAGACGTAATGACATTAGAATGATTAGTCATGGTACTATTGCAAAAGCTTCGCAACTGACATTGAGTAGTATCATGACGTTGTCATTCTCAGACTGCTTCTGGTCAAGGTTTACACTAATTGGTCAGTAAAGTAAACCCATTGAGACCGGTACATGTCGTATACTGGAATAAATGATTCCAATGGTTTCTCAATGAACCATAAGTCTTGAAGACTAGTATAGACGTACAGGTGTTTATAGCGGATAAACACTAGATCACCGAATATTTTTAATGGATGGTACACCAACGTCAATAAGAATCTTCTCGGGTTGAGTAGCACTTGTGATTCTTATACTTGAGATGCCATTGTGGGCATATGAGACATCTTCTACACTTAGATGGCAGTCACGTCACTGATCTACTTAGATCAGACCTCCGCATGTTCGTTGGGTGTAGATAGATCCTCAGGGTGTCCTATGTGTATCAAGATAGGATCCATCAGTTATGTGTATCAGAGCATAGGTATTCCATATGATTAGCAATCAGATAAAACCATGGGCCCGTGGTACAGTTTAGAAGCCAATTTTAAAAATTCTTTTTGAGATTGCTAATGGAATAGTCGACTGGATAATCCCTATAGAGATTTGACGTTTACATCTATATCTCTGGGATTTATCCGGATACCTGTGACAAAGGAATTATAAATTTGCCATGACCTCGACCTGTATGATTCAGCGAGCTTATCCGTGATCGTCATAATTTACGGGTGGATAAATTATGGACACGAAATTAGATTTCCTGACGGATATGTCTGAATCTAGAGAGTTTCAATAATGAAATATACTCGTAGAGCACTAGAACAACATTTATTATGTATTTAATTCGTGTGTATTTACATTTAATACTTGATTATTTATAAAGTCGTTTAAAGGTTAAACGGAAAATACATGTTTAGGGACCCGATAGTCATTTTCTTAATTCTTGTGTATTTACATTTAATACTTGATTAATTTAAATACGCATTAATTAATAGTCAAATTGAGATATTTGACTAATATCATAAATGTATATATGTATTTAATATTTAATGTAAATATAATACATATATTTAATATATTTGTATTTAATTAATTATTTAATTGTTAAATGATTAATTAATTAAAATATAAATATCTTAAGATTTAAATATTTATTTTAATGGCTAAGTTGCCTTTGTTGACTTTGTTGGAAATATCTTTAAAGTGTAATGATGTTTTAACAAGTTGGCAACTTGAAATTGAAATGAAATTAAAACAAATTTTTTGCTAATTTCCTTAGCCAAATTCGGCCAAGGTGAATTTTATAGCAAGTATATATTGTTTTGTTTTTTTTTCATTTGGTAGATAACCTAATACACTTTACACAAAATTCTATTGAAGAAAACAAGGAAGCTTGAGAGAAAGTTGAAAGAAAACAAAGAAAACTTGGAATTTTAGTAAGTTTCTTCAACTTACTATTAGAGAGGAAAATGTTCCTTGTGTTCTAAGCTTCATGCTATGATGTTCTCATGTTATTCTTTTCTTATTCTTTGTGTTTTTTTTGAATGGAAGTTTGGTGAAAGTGTTGAGCATGTATGAAATTGGAAGAATGTAACTATTGTAGTAATAAGCATTCTTTCCATGGTTTTAGAACTTTGTTGCTAATCTAGAGTTTTTGACCCACTCTTAAATGACCTAGATTTGATCTATAGTTTTTTAATTGTGTTGAGACTTGAATTGGATAGAAGAAACATGTTTGAAGTAATTGATTTAACCAATTTAGTAAAATTTGTCCGATTTGAAGAAATTGAAAAATTAGGTTTTAAGACCTCTTCTAAATTTGGGGTTTTTCATTTATATGGTGTATTTGGATGTGTATATGATACATATAAAATCTCATGCTGATTGGATTTCATTTGGATGTGTTTTGAACTTTGGAAGTGCAAAATACACACTAATGTACTTCAAGGTGGCTCTCGACCAAAGAAGAAAAAAATTGGATTTTTTTGTCGCAAATTGTATTTTGATATTTGGGACATATTAAATTCATCCTAAAAATGATTTAGAATCATTCAAAATTATTTTGAACAATTTCAGATTAAAATAACCAAAATGTTATGTTTAAGGGTAATTCGGTAAATTCACATGAATATGATTATGGTGTTTTATTTCATAATTTGATTATTGGATGATAAAATAAATAAGTTTATTTTATTAATCCGAGAAAAAATTTTGAAATCGGAAAATTTGATCTTCCACCATTTCCGATGCGTTACCGGATTCTGCCCCTAAAACCCCTACAAAATGGTATCCGAGCGAGTCTGATTCTAGGCCCCCTAAAATGATTAGCCTTATTTAATTCAATGTTTAATCATGTTTTTTTGACTTTATACATGCATATTATATTCTAATTTGATTAGATTTAGGGTGTATGACACTTAGCGGAAAATCCCTAATAATAAGGTTTAATGTAATTAGTAAATATACACATTCGTTCAATTTTCATTTTTCTTATCCAGAAAGTATACTTATAATTCGCACTCGCCATTACATCCTTTAAGCTTTAAACTCATTCCTTAGGGTGTAGTTTCTACAATCCCCAAACCCAAGTCTCATTGTATTCGGCTCGTCAATATTTACTCTCGTTTCACATGTACACAAATACTTATCATTCTTATACTCTTCATTCTTAGGCATACTGATATCTTATTTGCGTATTTATCCTTATATAACTATATATATATATATATATATATATATATAAGTCTATGGCTATGCATATACTTATGAAATTAATTAATTATCTATCTTCAAAACATAGCATCTCACAAGTAATCATCACATGAATTACTTACCTGGCTAGCGAACACTCATGATCCGGGTCCGATCTGTCAAACAATAACAACATAAGTTCAGAATTGTTGGTGTTTCTAAAACATGTCCCAAGATCATATAAGTATGAAAATAAGAATGAATAATGAAGAAGAGTGGCGGAATCACACTTACATCGATCGATTTGTGGATCCGTTGAGCAACAAATTTTCCCTTTGTGCAGTCCAAGATTTGGCCAACAAGAGGAATGGAGCTCCAAGCTTTAATTTGTCATTCCAAGCTCTTGAATGAGTTTCCCTTATCACCTTTGTAAGATCCCTTTGAGGTGCTAGCCTTATATGTAATTTAATATTCCAAACATACACACTTTTCTTCACAAAACTTTGCAAGAAAATGAAGAAAATGGAGAGCCAAAACTTCACTGCAATTTCGGCCAAGAGGAGGTTTAATTTTTGACTTAATAATTTTTATATATTTGTTTCAAAAACAAATAAAATTGATTTACCAAAGTTGGTAATTCAAAAAGTCAAATGTCTATCACATTGGAGTGTATCTCACACATTCAACAACTCACCTAAACCCATCACCAAAAAGGTAATGCATTGACAAGTGATGTGATGGTTGATGTGACATGTGGGCCCCACTCGATTCCGAATGTAAGTGGGCCCGCAAACACTCCCGGGCTCGGGTTCGCTAATTCCGAATTAACGAACTTCCGTCACAAAGTTATTTAAATCGAATTTAATTAAATAATTATGCCTAGTAAAATTACTATTCACGTCGCTAACGAATTAATTCTAAATTAACTCGTTTGCCCGAATTAAAATCTAATTTTAATTTCGCGTCGAAATCTAATTCCGAATAATATATCAATATATTATTTTAATGATTAATTCCAAATTAATCTTTCTCTCTCTTCAACTAGTACTTTATCCAAGATAAAGTCTCTCCGCAATTAATCCCAGATTAATTAAGTTCGAATCAAACGTAATTGGTGAATCTTCGGGAAACGACCCAAGAGATCTCCGGATATGTTGGCAGTAAATACGGTCGTCGGACTATCCGAACACGTACGTACCAAGTACTACATTTTTACCGATTTACGAGACAAGGTTGGCTTCTAGCAAAGCGCCATGTCTTCCCAATTCTCCAGAAATATTCTTACTGCAATATACGATCTTTATCAGGCGCAGTATACCATAGTATTGTGTATTACGATCCAGTATCTGATGACACGTGCAAGGCCTGGGGAATAGTGTCTGCCCCGTACGAAGCATATATCGGATATCAAGTAACTAGTCTCTTTGAATCGGATAATCATGACCTTGTCATATTATCTCGATGGTTGCAACACTATAGAGAACCAGTTCTGAATCCCTTCGTGATCATCATCTTCATATGTCTGAAGTGATACTTCCGTCTTGACATCACATCCAATACACTACGATTCTCAATGAACCCAGCAGAGGTGTGCACAGAACCTGTTACAGCCCTGGACGACCAAAACCAAAGTTTACTGATTGTCGTAAGTACTAGCGATGCAAGTATCAGGTTAAGACCAAATACACCTACCCTGAAGCGGACTCCCATAGACACATATACATACTACCAATGGGATTCCACGGGGTCTATCCATAGCGAAGTTGTTTTCCGTACCATTGGTAAAACACAACCTCCTATCGCACTTGCATAAGTATCCTATACTTAAACATATGAGAACTATGTCGTTATGCCCTCACAACGCGCACAAGTGCAATACTAGTCTATTCCGCATTATCGATGTCCAGTCTCGATAATACTACGACTAGGGATATTTAATGATTAAACCTTTATGGATTGATACTGTCTCATATCATCTCAATCCGGAACTAATCATATGGACTTTCACCATTTATATATATATCAAAGTAAACGAATCAAAAATTGGTAAAAGGTAATTTCATTATTCCATAGTTAATTTTGTACAAAACACAATGTCTTTTACAAACAGTGACGCTATGGGTCATAACTATCCAACAATCTCCCACTTGGCCTATAGCCAGTCACTCAAGCATCTAATACCTGAACTATGTACATGTCGCTCAAACTTTTGCTGAGGAATCACTTTCGTCAGCGGATCTGCCATATTGTCATCTGATGCGACCTTCTTGACCTTCAGATCGCCACGATGTATGATCTCACGAATCAGATGAAAACGTCGAAGAACGTGCTTGGATCGTTGATGAGACCGCGGCTCCTTAGCCTGTGCTATAGCCCCGTTATTGTCACAATACAATGGAACGGGCTCAGCTGCTAACAGAACTACTCCTAATCCAATTAGGAATTTTCGAATCCAAACTGCTTCCTTTGCTGCTTCAGCTGCAGCAATGTACTCCGCTTCTGTTGTTGAATCGGCAATAGTCTCTTGCTTGGAAGATTTCCAGCTCACTGCTCCGTTATTCAAACAAAATAAGTACCCGGATTGCGACTTACAACCGTCTTTGTTGGTTTGGAAACTTGCATCGGTATACCCAGTTACCTCAAGTTCTCCATTGTTAGTGTTCCTAGAACATGCCAAGGATCTAATAAGCATGAAAATGTGTTCATAATTCAAATATAAGTTGCGGAATACTTACAATGAACGGATTTGAGCTTTAAAATTTTTGAGAAGATCTCCAAGATCCAAGCTTTGTTGATGATTCCAACTCTTGAAGTGGTTTCCCTATCAACTTTGTTGATTTGTGAAGTGCTAGCTCCTTTGAAATTGTAACAAAATCAATAGAAAGAAAGAAGGCCATTCACGCCCATGGAGAGGATTTAGGGTTTTCATTTTGTTCCAAGTGTGATGCATACACAAAATGAGGGAGAGGGAAGAGTTTTAGGTAAAACCAATTTACCCTTTTACCTAAACAAGGTAGTTGGGTAAATGGTTTTACCAAAACCATTCCAAGGTAGTTGGATGGTGGGTGGCTTGGCACAAATGGCAACTACCCTCCCAACTACCACATTAAAGTGGGCCCCATATTTGAATTCAAAATTCAAATGTCTCTATGAATATTTACCGCGGCTCGGTTCCGTTTAATCCGATTAAACGAACTTTCGTCGCTAAATAATTAAATCTAATTTAATTAAATAACGATGCCTCTTAAATATATTACGAACGTCATTTGCGAATTAATTCTAAATTAATTCGTTTGTCCGTATTAAAGTCTGACTTTAATTTCGTAATGAAATCCAATTCATATTAATATATCCGATATATTAATTTTAGCCCAAACAAATAAATTAAATAGAAAAATCAAATTTAACTATTAAATTTATTCTACCAATTAATTCCAAATTAATCGCGTTCTCTCTCTTCCGAACACATTTAATCCCAGATTAAATAATACCTTAATTAATCCCAGATTAATTTTCTCTCTCTAATTAATCCCAGATTAATTTTAATTAAATCAACTGTCATCGGTTAATCTTTGGGAAGCGACCCAAGAGATCCCTGGATATGTTGGAAGAAAATACGGTCATCGGATTATCCGAATACGTGCGTACCTCGTACCACGTGCTTACCGATTTACAAGACAATGTTGGCTTCTAGCAAAGCACCGTGCCTACCAAATTCTCCATAAATATTCTTACTGGAATATATAATCTATGTCAGGTGTAGTATACGTAGTATTACGTATTGCGATCCAGTATCGGGTGTCACGTGCTAGGCATGAGGCTGGAATTGTGTCTGCCCCGTATGAAGCACATGTCGGATGTCTGGTAACTAGTCTCTTTAATCGGATGAACATGACCTAGTCATATCATCCCGATGACTGCAGTACTTAAAAGCACCAGTACCGTATCCTTCGTGACATCATCTCCACTATGACTGGAGTGATACTTCCGTCTTGACATCACACCCAATACACTACGATTCTCAATACACCCAGCAGAGGCGTACACAGAACCTGTTAAAGCCCTGGACGACCAAAACCAAAGCATATTGATTGTCGCAAGTATTAGCGGTGCAAGTCTCAGGTTAAGACCAAATACACCTACCCTGATATCGGACTTCCATAGACACGTAGTCAAACCACCAATGGAATTCCGAGGGGTCTATCCAGAGCGAAACTGTTTCCGTACCATCGGTAAACACAACCTCCTATTACACTTGCATGAGTATCCAATACCCATATATATGAGAACTATGCTATTGTGCCCTCACAAATCGCACAAGTGTAATACTAGTCTCTTCCGCATTATCGATGTCCAGTCTCGATAATACTACGACTAGGGATATTTAATGATTAATCCTTCGAGGACTGATACTGTCTCATATCATCTCAATCTAGGAACTAATCATAAGGACCTCCTATCATTTATACATCTAGATGATCCAATCACAAATGATTAGAGTGCAATCTCATTGTCACATAGTTAATTTGTACAACAACACCATGATCTGTACAAATAGTGACGCTATGGGTCATAATTGTCCAACAATCTCGCACTTGGCCTATAGCCAGTCACTCGAGTGTCATACACCTGAACTATGTAAGGTTTGCTCAAACTGCTGAGGAAAGGCTTTCGTCAGTGGATTTACGTGATTATCGTCTGATGCAATTTATTCGATCATCACATCGCCATGATGTATGATCCGAACGAATCAGATGAATAGTTGAAGTATATATCTGGATCGTTGATGAGACCATTAATTCTTTAGCATGTGCTGACGCCTAGCTCAGCTGCTAACAGAACTATATCTAATCTAATTAGATATATTATCGACCCAAATGGCTTCTATTGCTGCCTCAGCCGCAGCAATAACCCGCATTTGTTATTTATTCGGTAACATTATCTTGCTTGGAAGATTTCCATCTCACTGTTCCGTTATTCAAACTATTTAGTACCGTTGCTTTTATCAGTTAGGAAACTTGCAGCAGTGATCCCAGTCACTTCAAGTTCTCTTTCTCTATAGTTTAAGGTATCATCCTTAGTTCTCTAATATACTAACAGATGTTCTTAATATCAATCCAGTGACTATCACTTGGATTGACACGTTTGTGACTCCATATGCTCAAAGCGTATGAGACACCAGGTAACGTACATTTTTCAATGTACGATTTCTCAGAGAGTGTTAACAACTTCAAATCTATCCCAGTAGATCTTTATTCATAGAAAAAAGGTTGTTTCTCTCAAGAATTCTACGGAGAATTTTTCATGAAAGCTAAGCTTTCAATGATTGTAATATGGGAATATCATTTCCAAGAAATGACATATTATCATTATTTATAGGACAGCTACTGTCAGTGCACTCCCACTAACCTCCTTATATACACAAGAATCATATTCGTTTTGAATCAAATCATACACCATTATGATTACATCAAAATGATAATTCCAAGAACTCAATGCTTGCTTCAATCTAAACATGGATCGAACAACCTGCAAACCTTGTTTGCTAGTTTTGGTATGACAAAACCGTCAGGATGTTGAAAACATCCTCCAAAAAGTTTCCGCTTAAAGAAAACGATCTTGACGTTCTGCTGTCATATTTCATAAATGAAACATGCAGCTTTAGCAAGCATTATCCAAATGGATTTACCATGGAAACAGTTAAAAGGTTGAATCGTAATCAACACAATGTTGATAACGATACCTTTCCGCTACAAGCCTAGCTTTGTACGTTGGTATGTTGCCATCCATGTACGTCTTCCTTGAAGACTTATACAGTACCAGTAGGCACAATGCCTTGCGGTACATCAACTAGTGTTCTAAACACAGTTGATATACATGGAATCCATTTCGGATTCATATGGCACTTTACCATAATAGGGAATCGATACCTTTTATCACTACCTCATACGTAGTCAGTTGGTATACCTCAAAAAGATAGACATCTTTATGAGGTGAGATCAGAAACCCATACCCTAGGTTGTTTTTTGACTCTCTCCGTTCTACGCGTTCTTGTGTATTAGAAGATTACTGGTACAGTTTCATCCTTGATGAACTGTCTGTGTTCCATTTCGGAATTGGTGCCTTGAATAGTATTACTCCGATTTTCATCGAGTTTTACTATCCTCCCACTTACCACTGCATATCGGTATTCCTCTTAGGAAAGCCGCATGGTGAGCAACAATTACATTGTTCTTAAGTGAGTTGTATATGTACTATACTTTTGGTTTCCCTATGATAACCTACAATTGGCACTTATCCAATTTGGGTTCTAGTTTGGTATCATCCAAACGTATGCCCAGCATTCCCAAATCATCAGGAATGAGAAAACCCTGTTTCTTTCCTATTCATATCTAATATGAAATCTGTCAAACAGACTTTCATGGAACCTTATTCAAAATAAGTATTGCACTGTTAATGCTTTTCCTTTGAAGGAAAATGGTAGCTAATAGAGACTCATGATTAACCTTATCATGTCCAACAAAATTTGGTTTCTCCATTCGGACACACCGTTAAATTGACGTGTTCCAGGAGGAGTCCTCATTTAAAGAATACTATACCCTTTCAAGTAATTTAAGAAATATATTGCTTAAATATTTTCATCATGGTCTAACCGTGATGGTATAAATACTTTAGCCGATCTGTTTGTCCATTTCGTGTCGAAACTCTAAAAGTTTCCGATTTGTGTTTCAAAAGAAACACATAACCATAACGCGATGCCACATCCGTAAAGGTCACGAAATATTCATATCCACCTCTCGCCTTGCTAGATATGGGCCCACTTACGTCACTATGAACAAGGGCTAACAGATCGATGGCACTTACACTTTTACCAAGTAAAACGTGTTTTAGGTCCTTTTTTATGTAATAAACTAGATTCGTAGACATCATTTGAATGGAATCAAATTTTTCCTAGTACCCCATTCTTCGAAAGTGTGGATACACGAGTCTTGTTTAATGTGTCACAGACAATACTGCCACATATAAGTCTTATCTGATCAAATCAGTTTGAGCTACTTAATTGTCATGTTTATGTTTGAGATTCATTTATATTCAAAATATAAATACTGTTATTCACATCTAATGTGTTTATCTCAATATCATCATTATATAATAAAACACTTTAGTGTTCTAGAATATAAAGGTATACTCGCAACGAGTCATACTCGATATAGAGATAATGTTTCTAGTCAAACTAGTTATATTATAACAGTTTTCTAATTTAAGTACATACCCGAAGAGTAGTTCTTAAACTTAGGTATCTACGGTTGAAACAGCGACTGTCGTCCCATTTCCTATTCGCAGAGTAATCTCAATCTGAAGTCAGTATCCTGCTCAAAGCAGATTCTGCACATCAGTACATATATTTATGTATCACTTTTAGTATTTAAAATCCAATTTTAATACTATTAGTGAACATGTTTATGACAAACATATTTGAAGTCAAAGCCTTGCCCGTCTTCAATTCCTTCATGTCTGCCTTGTCCATACGGCAGTCACGCTTCAGTGACCCCGTTTGCCACAATTTAGGCACACATCTTGAGATATGTCCTTTATCTTCCTAGAAGATAATAATGATCTTGCCTTTGCCCTTTTCTACAACTCAGAAGCCTTTGGCCAAGCCTTGGCATTATAGAATAGCGAAGTATGGTGCGCCTTGCACTACTTGCCTTATTGAAACTTTGGCTTTGTCTCTTTGAGAATGGCCATTAACTCTCCAAGAGTTATTAATTGCAATTTAATACTTCTAAGATCTAAGAATAAATCTATGAAGATCCTTCAATTTCTTCATCATACTTTAAGGATCTAATCCTTAGTTCTGATTAGGAAATTAAGGAGTTCTATTGACAAGTATAATTGATTAAGCAGTAAAGTTATCATCACATGAATCTTCCAAAGATCATTCTCTACTATTTGCTTAACTCGGGCTTAGGCCTAATATGTTATTTTATCAAATAAAGTAACTTATTAGTTTCCAGGACCATCCTGAAATTTTATTCCCAACTTTGAAAATTAGAGCCGTTTAACAACATTTTCCTTTGGATTATGTTTTAAACTCTAATCTTCCAAATTTAATCTTGATTCTAATAGTCCAACTATTTAATCAACGATTTCAGGTACAATTTAATGTAATGATTACTATAGTCTAACTATATAAATAATTACAATTTTATTGGTTAAAATCAAATGTATATTGATTACTATAATCCAACTATATAATCAACTATAAATGATCGATAATATTCCAATATATTGATTACTATAATCCAATTATATAATCAACTATAAATGAAGGGTAAAGTTCAAATATATTGATTACTATAATCTAATTATATAATCAACTATAAATGAAGAATAAAGTTCAAATATATTGATTACTATAATCTAATTATATAATCAACTATAATGAAAGTAGTTTGAATACAGTCCAACTGTTTAATTAAAACAACATTAAATATTAGTCCAACTAATACTTTAATTTATTTGACGAGATATTTGATATGGGCGGCGTATGGCAAGTTATTAAATGAATATTGCAAATTTAATTCTTGCCTCCCACTATTTTTCAGTGAGCCTCTAACCATCTGTCGAGTAATGGGGAAACCTAGTTTTCTAGTGGGCTAGGATCCCGTTAAATAACACACAATCTTGACTTTGGACAACAAATTGTATGATACTTAACTAGGTAGATCTCTAAGATCAATTGGTTCTAATCCAATTCCTAGATCCAGTAGGTGGACATCCAAGTCTGAAACATATATCTTATATATGCCAATATATCCAATATATTTTCCTAACCTTTTTCCTCTGAATCAACTAAGCCTTGGCTTTGGCACAACAAGCTTAATGATTCCAGTTAAGCGGGACCCATTGACATGGAAAGCTTTGTAATCAATATCGATGGACAAGAAGTGATCTTGACTTTGGCCAAAAAATCACGACTTGGACAAGACACCGATATGGAACAAAACTCTCATGATTCAAACACATCCGCAATTGACAAAGGTCTTGACTTTGGCCAATAAACAAATGCCAACTTTGGATCTTGAGTAAGAATCACTCAATGGAAGGAAAAACGCTTATTATATTTTTGAGGGTTTTTCACGTGCAAATTGGTAACCAATTTATTATCTTTGATTAGGTCTCATCATACACCCTTAAGCATGCATTCTAACAGAATAATAAGCGCGATAAATAAATAAATTAATAATGATATGCGGATGGATATCTCACAATTGTTCCTAGAATAAATCACTCATTTTCCTCTCCCCAGCTAGAACTATTCTAACTTCTACCCAATAACATAATACAATAAGAAACCTCATTTCATTGAGGGGAATTGGTGAGAAGAGAATTACAAAAAATAAAGAGATAAAAGGCTGGACATGCAGGTCCAATTTAATAATTCTAAATTTATTACAATTTCCTAAATTGTCCTTGCCCTTCTAATATCCATCCGATATACATTATTCATACAACACATTCATGTATTCATACAAATCATGTTATTCGATCAATCTAATCCAATTAATTATCTTTGGATTAATGATCATCCAATGTTCAAACAACGATTTGATTTGCGCGAGTCAACTCGTTTAGAGTAAATACTCAAAGTAAGTATTCTTGAATTATATTGAACTACAACTTTAAATCCAATTAATTTGTATTCAATACTATTCCAATTTAATTCTAAATTAAATATATACACTTACGTATAAGCCTTAAAGACTTGGATTCCAAATCCAATCTTAAATGGTCTCAAATGCCCAATAACATCCAATGTCATTTTAATTAAAGTCCAATGGGCTTTTAATTAATTCTTAAGGCATGGGCTTTGGCCATAATGGATCAAACCCAAAATGCCAAGGCCCAATAGGAATAACCCTATTGCCAACAAATTAATTTAGGCCCATTAGGCCCAATTAAATTCTTTAAAGGGCCAAGTGATGTATTTGAACTTTATGGAATTGGTTTTGGGTCCAATTGGATCCAATCCAAAAGTCCAAAACCAAAATTGGTCAAACCAAGCCCATTAAGCCCAAATACACACTTTTAGCCCAATTAATATTTAAAGGCTTATTAATATAATTATAATATTCCAAATATCACAATTATTTTAATAAAAGTGTATTAGCCATAATTAATTAATTAAACTCATATTTCCAAAATACCAATTAACTTAATTAATCATGCTTAATCCATCAATTCATGCACAACACAAATTGAAGCCAAAACAATCATTTCATGCTCAACACAAATTGAATTCAAAATTCATCATTTCATGCTCAACATGCTTTTTGATTTTAGCATAAACATTATTGACTTTGATTCCAATCCAATCAAACCAACAATCAATATTTAAACATGAATTTAAACACATTATTTCATGTTACAAAAATCAAAAAACTGCAGCACTATTCACTGCTAGTTTCGGCCAAGCTAGGGATTTATTAACTTTTGATTCATTTGATTTGTTTCAAATCTAATCATGCATAACTCTAAGTTAACATAATCGAAGCATGCTCAAAGCATCAATTTGAAGGAATCGTGCTCAAAACACAAAAGCCCCAAATTTTAGTCTCATGAACCCTAAATTTTTCATGCTTAAAATTGGCTTTTGATACCATTGTTAGTGTTCCTAGAACATGCCAAGGATCTAATAAGCATGAAAATGCATTCATAAATTCTAATATAAGTTGCAGAATACGTACAATGAACGGATTTGAGCTTTAAAAGTTTTGAGAAGATCTCCAAGATCCAAGCTTTGTTGATGATTCCAACTCTTGAAGTGGTTTCCCTATCACCTTTGTTGATTTGTGAAGTGCTAGCTCCTTTGAAATTGCAAAAAATCAAAAGGAAGAAAGAAGGCCATTCACGCCCATGGAGAGGATTTAGGGTTTTTCATTTTGTTCCAAGTGTGATGCATACACAAAATGAGGGAGAGAGAAGAGTTTTAGATAAAACCAATTTACCCTTTTTACCTAAACAATGTAGTTGGGTAAATGGTTTTACCAAAACCATTCCAAGGTAGTTGGATGGTGGGGGCTTGGCATAAATGCCAACTACCCTCCCAACTACCAAATTAAAGTGGGCCCCACATTTGAATTCAAAATTCAAATGTCTCTACGAACATTTACCACGGCTCGGTTCCGTTAATCCGATTAAACGAACTTTCATCGCTAAATAATTAAATCTAATTTAATTAAATAACGATGCTCTCTAAATATATTACGAACGTCGTTTGCGAATTAATTCTAAATTAATTCGTTTGTCCGTATTAAAGTCCGACTTTAATTTCGTAATGAAATCCAATTCATATTAATATATCTGATATATTAATTTTAGCCCAAACGAATAAATTAAATAGAAAAATGAAATTTAATTATTAAACTTATTCTACCGATTAATTTCAAATTAATCACGTTCTCTCTCTTCCGAACACATTTAATCCCAGATTAAATAATACCTTAATTAATCCCAGATTAATTTTCTCTCTCTTAATTAATCCTAGATAATTTTAATTAAATCAACTGTCATCGGTGAATCTTTGGGAAGCGACCCAAGAGATCCCCGGATATGTTGTTGGCAGAAAATACGGTCATCGGATTATCCGAATACGTGCGTACCTCGTACCACGTGCTTACCGATTTACAAGACATGGTTGGCTTCTAGCAAAGCACCGTGCCTACCCAATTCTCCAGAAATATTCTTACTTGAATATATAATCTATGTCAGGCGTAGTATACGTAGTATTGCGTATTGCGATCTAGTATCGGGTGTCACGTGCTAGGCCTGGGGCTGGAATTGTGTCTGCCCCGTACGAAGCACATATCGGATGTCTGGTAACTAGTCTCTTTAATCGGATGAACATGATCTAGTCATATCATACCGATGACTGCAGTACTTAAGAGCACCAGTACCGTATCCACGTGACATCATCTCCACTATGACTGGAGTGATACTTCCATCTTGACATCACACCCAATACACTACGATTCTCAATACACCCAGCAGAGGCGTACACAGAACCTGTTAAAGCCCTGGACGACCAAAACCAAAGCATATTGATTGTCGCAAGTATTAGCGGTGCTAGTCTCAGGTTAAGACCAAATACACATACCCTGATATCGGACTTCCATAGACACGTAGTCATACTACCAATGGAATTCCGAGGGGTCTATCCAGAGCGAAGCTGTTTCCGTACCATCGGTAAACACAACCTCCTATTACACTTGTATGAGTATCCAATACCAATATATATGAGAACTATGCTATTGTGCCCTCACAAATTGCACAAGTGTAATACTAGTCTATTCCGCATTATCGATGTCCAGTCTCGATAATACTATGACTAGGGATATTTAATGATTAATCCTTCGAGGACTGATACTGTCTCTTATCATCTCAATCCAGGAACTAATCATAAGGACCTCCTATCATTTATACATCTAGATGATCTAATCACAAATGATAAGAGTGCAATCTCATTGTCACATAGTTATTTTGCACAACAACACCATGATCTATACAAATAGTGACGCTATGGGTATCTCCATATATTAAGAAAACATCCTTAGTTCGTCTAAGATACTTAGGATATTCTTAACCGCCATCCAATGACCTTCACTGCATCGGCCTGATAGCGACTACACATGCTCAAAGCATAGGAGACATCAGGTCGTGTACATATCATGGCATACATGATCGATCCGACTGCCGAGGTGAACGGTATCCGACTCATGTTGTCTCTCTCTTCTTGAGTTTTAGGACACATGTCCTTAGAAAGATAGACGCCATGTGACAATGGCAATAGTCCTCTCTTTGACTGATCCATGTTGAATCTCTTCAACACTTTGTCAATATATGTACTATGGGAAAGTCCAAGCAGCTTTCTAGATCTATCCCGGTAGATCTTTATTCCCAGAATCAAAGCTGCTTCTCCCAGATCTTTCATGGAGGATTTCAATAAAAGCCAAGCTTTCACCGACGTTAGCATGGGAATGTCATTACCTATTAGCAATACATCGTCAACATAAAGAACAATAAAAGTCAGTGCTCTCCCACTAACCTTCTCGTATACACAAGGATCATCTTCGTTTTGAATGAAATCATATTCTTTTATGATCTCGTCAAAACGTTGGTTCCATGACAGCGATGCTTTCTTCAGTCCATAGATAGACCGATTTAACTTACAAACCTTGTTTGCAAGTCTAGGCATGATAAAACCGTCAGGCTGTTGCATATAAACATCCTCCAAAAGGTTTCTGTTAAGGAAAGCGGTTTTAACGTCCATCTGCCATATCTCGTAATCGAAATATGCAGCAATTGCAAGCATTATCCGAATGGATTTAATCATGGCAACGGGTGAGAAAGTTTCTTCGTAATCGACACCATGTCGTTGACGATACCCCTTCGCTACAAGCCTAGCTTTGTACGTTTGTACGTTGCCTTCCATGTCAGTCTTCTTATTGAAGACCCATTTGCATCCAATAGGCTTTACGCCTTCTGATGTTTCAACCAGTATGCCTTCCATGTCAGTCTTCTTCTTGAAGACCCATTTGCATCCAATAGGCTTTACGCCTTCTGGTGCATCAACCAGTGTCCAAACTTGGTTGGTGAACATGGAATCCATCTCGGACTTCATGGCTTCTTTCCATAAAGCGGAATCGATATCTTGTATCGCTTCCTCATACGTAGCCGGTTCGTTATCCTCAATGAGATTGATATCCACATGAGGTGAGATCAGATACCCATACCTCTCAGGTTGTTTCCTGACTCTCTCCGACCTACGCGGTCCTTGTGTAATAGAAGATTGTGGTACAGTCTCATCCCTGATGGACTGTTCTTGTTCCGTTGAGGATTCTATGCCAGGAACAGTATCACTACGATTTTCATCAAGTTCTACTTTCCTCCCACTTATCACTGCATTTAGGAATTCCTTCTCAAGGAAAACCGCATGTAGAGAAACAAATACTTTGTTCTCTCGTGGGTGATAGAAGTAATATCCTTTGGTTTCCCTAGGATATCCTACGAAAAGGTATTTATCCGATTTGGGTTCAAGTTTGGTACCTTCCAAACGCTTGACGTATGCCCAGCATCCCCAAATCTTCAGGAACGAGAAACCCGGTTTCTTTCCTGTCCATATCTCATACGGAGTCTGTTGAACAGACTTTGACGGAACATTATTCAAAATAAGAATTGCACTGTTTAATGCATATCCCCCAAAAGGAAATAGGTAGCTCAGTGCGACTCATCATAGACCTTACCATGTCTAACAAAGTACAGTTTCTCTGTTCGGACACACCGTTTAATTGTGGTATTCCAGGAGGAGTCCAATGTGAAAGAATACCATATTCTTTCAAGTAATCTAGAAACTCATTGCTTAAGTATTCGCCACCACGGTCCGACCGTAATGTCTTAATACACTTGCCTGTCTGTTTTTCAACTTTGTGTCGAAACTCTTTGAATTTCTCAAAAGTTTCAGACTTATGTCTCATGAGATACCCATAACCATAACGAGATGCATCATCTGTGAAGGTTACGAAGTATTCGCATCCACCTCTAGCCTGGCTAGACATGGGCCCACAAACGTCACTATGAACAAGGGCTAACAGTTCGGTGGCGCGTTCACCTTTGCCGCTAAAAGGTGATTTAGGCATTTTGCCTAATAAGCAAGATTCGCAGACGTCATATGAATTTGGATCAAATCCGTCCAAGTACCTACTCTTCGAAATTGTGGATATACGAGTCTTGTTTATATGTCCCAGACGACTGTGCCACATGTAGGTTTCATCTTTGTTACTCATTTTGAGCTTTTTGTTTGTTATATTATATGTTGGAGATAAATTTATATTCAAAATATAAAGACCATTATTTGCAACAGCAGTGCAAATTTCCACATCATTTTTATATAAATAACACCCAGTGTTTCTAAATACAAAAGTATACCCACATTGGGTTAACATAGATACAGAAATAATATTCCTAGTCAAACTAGGTACATAATAACAGTCATTTAGTTCAAGTATATGCCCCGAGGGCAGTTCCAAAACAAAAGTGCCCACGGCCAAAACAGTAACATGTGTCTCATTTCCAACACGCAGATCAATCTCCCCTGAAGCCAGTCTCCTGCTAATCTGCAGATCATGCACATCAGTACATATATGAGTACCACAACCAGAATCAAAAATCCAATTTTTAAAACTAGAAGTAGCCAAGTTTATTTCAATAACAAACATACCTGAGGCCGGTGCCTTGCCCGCCTTTGTCTCCTTCTGGAGTGCCATGTACTCGCAACAGTCACGCTTCCAGTGACCCCGCTTGCCGCACTGGAGGCAAACATCCTGAGATTTGTCCTTTGGCTTCCCAGAAGCCTTTGACGATTTGGCTTTGCCCTTTCTTTTATGCTTCTTCTTCTTCACACCTCCAGTTGCCTTGGGCCCAGCCCTCGGTTTCTGAGATGTCGAAGCAAAGTGCGCCTCGCGCTTGTTTCCTTTGAGAAGCTCATTCTCAGCTTCCTTGAGAGTAGACAATAACTCTCCAAGAGTATCGTCAGTGTTCATCAAATTATAGTTTATGATGAACTGTCTCCAGGAATCGGGGAGAGATTGCAAGACCATGTCTATAGTAATCTCAGCCTCAAATACTACCCCCATAGTAGCTAGCTCATTTATGTCGGCAATCATCTGTGCCACATGGGACTCAACAGACATGTCTTCTAACATGCGTGAACAGAAGAGCTTCCTAACTAACTCATATTTTTGCGACCTCTTGTTAGATCGATGAAGATCTTGCAACCTCGCCATCATGTTATAAGGATCCAAGTCCCTATTTTGTCGGCGGAAATGCTGAGTCATTGAAGCAAGCATAATAAACTGAGCAGTATCACAATCATCATTGTGAGTCTTCCAAAGCTCCAGCTCAAGTGTCTGATCAGGTGTGGGTTTAGGCCCAAGAGGTGTATTTATGGTGTATAACAATCTCTCGGCTCCAAGGACTATCCTTAGATTCATCTCTCAATCTGCAAAGTTCGTGCCCTTAAAGACATTCTCGCCCATGATAATGTCTCGGACATTTCCCTTTCCAGTCATTTTGACTACGATAGTCTAACTATCTAGTCAACGATATTTTGGGTACAGTCTAACTGTTACAAGAAAAATAACATTATATTAGTCCAACTAATAATATAATTTTGACGAAATAATTTGAAAGCGCGTAAAGCTAAGTATCTGAATGAAATTACAAATTCAATACTAGCCTCCCACTTTTTTTCGGCGAGCCTCTAAACCTCTGTCGAGTACTCGGGAAACCAGTTTCCTAGTGGGCTAGGATCCCGTTAAATAACATACAACCTTGACTTTGGCCAACAAGCTGTATGATATTTAACTATGTAGATCTCGAAGATCAATTGGATCTTATCTAATTCCTAGATCCAGTAGGTGGACATCCAAGTCCGAAACATATATACAATACATATGCCAATGTATCCAATACATTTTCCTAACCTTTTTCCTCTGAATCAACTAAGCCTTGCCTTTGGCACAACAAGCTTAATGATTCCAATTAAGCGGAACCCATTGACATGGAAAGTTTCGTAATTAATGTCAATGGACAAGAAGTGATCTTGACTTTGGCCAACAAATCACGACTTGGACAGGACACCGATATGGAACAAAACTCTCATGATTCAAACACATCCGTAATTGACAAAGGCCTTGACTTTGGCCAACAAACCAATGCCAATTTTGGATCTTGAGTAAGAATCACTCAACGAAAGGAAAAATCGCTTAATATTCTTTTGAAGGTTTTTCGCGTAAATTGGCAACCAATTTATTATCTTTGTTAAGGTCTCATCATACACCCTTAAGCATGCTTCTAAAACATAATAAGGCGCGTAAAGTAAATTAATAGCGATATGCGGATGGATATTTAAACAGATTGTTCCTAGAACAAATCGCTCAATTTCCTTTCCCCAGCTAGCACTATTCTACTTCTACCCAATTACATAATACAATAATAGAAACCTCATTTTCATATGTCTGAAGTGATACTTCCGTCTTGACATCACATCCAATACACTACGATTCTCAATGAACCCATCAGAGGTGTGCACAGAACCTGTTAAAGCCCTGGACGACCAAAACCAAAGTTTACCGATTGTCGTAAGTACTAACGATGCAAGTCCAGGTTAAGACCAAATACACCTACCCTGAAGCGGACTCCCATAGACACATATACATACTACCAATGGGATTCCGCGGGGTCTATCCAGAGCGAAGCTATTTTCCGTACCATCGGTAAAACACAACCTCTTATCGCACTTGCATAAGTATCATATACTTAAACATATGAGAACTATGCCGTTATGTACTCAAAACGCGCATAAGTGCAATACTAGTCTATTCCGCATTATCGTTGTCCACTCTCGATAATACTATGACTATGGATATTTAATGATTAAACCTTTATGGATTGATACTGTCTCATATCATCTCAATCCGGAACTAATCATATGGACTTTTACCATTTATATATATATCAAAGTAAATGAATCACAAATCGGTAAAAGACAATTTCATTATTACATAGTTAATTTTGTACAAAACACAATGTCTTTTACAAACAGTGACGTTATGGGTCATAACTGTCCAACAAGAACCGCTACTTGCGGAACTTTCAACTCATCTATAAAAACTTTCGGACCTTTCTGGAATACACGAAACCTCTCTGATACTACGGCTCAAACTTCCTTACTCTAATACATGCTTATATACTATTCTAAACTAGCTAGATAGCTTAGATTCTCATTTTACGCGTTTACGGCAAAACTTGCGGAAAAGTTTCCGCAAACGCTACAGAAGGGTCTCGAACCCTCTGAACTAAATCGGAATTACTTAATTACCCTCGTGATATCATATTTATACCATCTTCATGATTACGGTCATCTACGCACAATCGAGCGAGAAACTCTGTTTTACCAAAAACTCACTAATTCAACCAGATCGATCAAATCTAATCTCTTTCTCCCCGGATTCTACCACATTTATCATTTTAACATTTTAAATCACATCAGATTCACTTCATTCTAAGTCGCTAAACTACTGAACTACTAGAAACATCCGAATATAAAACTGTAAACTTTAAAATAACAAATTCTAAACGGAGAGTCGTACCGAATTCTGAGGCCATATTCGAACTCCCATCGGCCATACGAATGTGCTGGTGTCATCAGAACTCCGATCGAAGTTACTATTCATCACATGTTACTATTCATTCGACGCTTCTTTCCTTGTTTCGCATGTAACCGATCGCTATTCGGTGAAATCGACTATGCATACTCGTAGTACTCTCCGAGGGCTTCGATTTGGTAGGTGGCTTGGGCCGTGAAACGAACTGACGAGCCGGGATCGACTAACCCATTGTCGGGTCTTCTCCCTCTCCCTACAGCCGTTCGCCAGCATTATAGCGTTGCCGTCGGCCACCAATAGACACACGGTGGCCGGATGCTCCTTTCTGGACGGTCGCATCGGTAGGCCGCCGGTGTGATCAATAGTCTTCTGCGTGAAAAATGGATGTGTGGGGGGGCGTGAGAGGGGTTTATGAATTTTGCCATTTTGGTAATTTTTGAAAACCTTGAGGCTTTATATACTAGCTGGGAAAATATCACATAAGCCCCCACGTTATTAGTAATAAGCCTATGGTTTGGGGTCTTCTCGGAAATTCTATTTTTTGAGGCCCTTCTGATGCGATTCTTGTAAATTGTTCAACATAAAAGTTGTTTGTCTCGAAAAAAAGAGTTTGATGGTTTAAGAATCAACTCGATCGGAGTTCGTTTGTAATTTCTACGACCAAAACTGTAAACTTGATGCGTTTTATAAAAATCGTGTAACTAACTTTTGATCCCACGCATTTTCCGACGCGATAAAAATTCATAATATATTATTCCAACTCATATATCATCACTTGAACTCTTATTCTTCATTAACATTATGCTCCGAGACTATAACATGGGATGTTACAATTATGCCTTTAAATTCAATATTTAATTTATTCTTTACTTGTTACATGTATGTATTTGTTTAATTTGATTAAATAAATTAAAAATAATCTTTTGCGGAAAATCCCTAAATAATATGGTTTTATGTAATTTATGTACTTGATGCATATTACATGGTCCGTCTTGTCAATACGGTTTATGAATATTTCTCTGTGACTACATCCGAGACCGTGCCTCTGCTGTGAGGGTGTAGCCGATAGAGATTTATTTATACCGGATGTATGTCAGATGCTAGATAAATTCAACCGAAAGCGCTATCCTGAACGTACCCTAGTTGTCAGGGTTATGTAAGTAGCTTGAGTTTATCATTGACGAGTTTCACCTTGGCACGTCTCCTTGTGGGCCTACCTTAGCAGTCACAACGAGAAACGACCAGGACCGGAAACCCAAGAGTCACTAATGAGTGATTGACAAATGAGTTGTCTACCTGATAAATATACATAGGCAAGACCGTGCCTCTGCTGTGAGCTGAAATATATTCATGGGATCCACTTTTCACTATTTATATTTAATTTAATTATTAAATCTTTGTATTCTGTTTAGGGATTACAGTATTGCATTATTTAGTGGGAGGGGCATTTTTAGATTAAAAATCCATGATCTAGTTTATGCTTATGCTATTATATGAAACAACTTAAATTTCTGCTAACCGTTTTTCGTGATCTATATTATAGATTTATGATGGCGGCACCATCCACTAATCAGTTTGCACGTATGCTTGATGCGAAAAAACTTAAAGGTGCTGATAACTTCACCGGTTGGGATTTGAATTTGAGGGTTATCCTCAATTCTGAGAAGTTGGGATATGTTATTGAGGGTCCACTTCCCATTGCTGTGGCATAGGAAGCTACACCGGAAGAACACAAAGTCTTCTAAGCTTGGAAGGATGATGATTTAAAAGTTAAATCTTACATCTTAAGTTTGCTTTCACCGGGACTGAAGAAACAATATTATGGCATGTCAGATGCTTATACTATGATGACACGATTAAGACAATCGTTTGAGAACAAAGAACAAGTTGTTATTCATAAGGTTGCAATGGAACTGTTCCATGCGCGATTGGATGAAGGACAAGTTGTTAGCCTGCATGTTCTTCAGATGATGAATTTGATCAATTAATTGAGGCAACATAATCTCATTCTGAATGACATTCTCGGTAGGAATGTCATTCTTGGTTCACTCCCAGCTTCTTATCGCCAGTTCATGATGTACTTCAACATGAATGGGATTATCTTTACCTACCAAGAGCTGCATGGAATGTTACTTACGGCGGAAAAGGACCTCAAGAAAGGAGTACCAACTCACCCTCAGACACATACTTCTCTTTCTGCTTCTTCTGAGAGTTGGTCAAAGGGAAAGAATAAGAAAGGATAGTAGAAGAAGGGTTTCGGTCCTTAACCACATGCAAAGATAACTAAGCCCAAGAGGGCTTCTGAAGACAAATGCCATCACTGTAGTAAAGTCGGGCACTGGAAAAGGAACTGTCCTGACTACATTGCCCAGCTGAGGAAGGAGAGAGCATCGACTTCAGGTACATTTATTTTCCAGATATTGATATATCTTTGGCTTGTGAAGCCATTACATCCACCTGGATTTTAGATTCTGCTTGTCCCATTCACATTTGCAATTCGTTGCAAGTGCTGAAGGAAAGTAGGAGACTGAAGCCTGGAGAGATGCAGTTACGATTCGAGAGTGGAGACTCAATGGATGCAGTTGCAGTAGGAGTATACGAGATCTCATTGCCGAATGAGACACTTTTGTTATATGACTGTCATTTTGTACCAGGATGTGTAGCTAATATTATATCTTTTTTGTATTAGATACAGAAGGTTATCGTATTAATATTAAGAACTGTTCTTTGTATTTATATGATAAATGTAATATTCAGATCCTTTGTTGTCCAAACCAGCATGGTCATTATACATTGCAAACTTCAAAAGATATTTTAAATACTGGAATTAATAAACGTAGTTTACCTGTTATTAATTATACTGAACTTTGTCATATGCGACTAGGTCATATAGGCATTAAACGTCTTATCCAATTGGTTAGGAATGGTTTGATATAAGATCTCACCATTGAATCCTATCCAACTTGTGAATTATTTATTCAGGGTAAGATGATCAAAGCCCTATTTTCTGGTGTTGGACACCGCACCACTAACTTATTTGGTACTCGTACATTCTTATGTATGAGGTCCATTAAGTTAAACTGCTCATAGTGATTATTCATACTTCGTTACCTTTACCGATGATCTGTCACGGTACGGTTATATCTATTTGATGCGATATAAATCGGAAACCTTTGAAAAGTTTAAAGAGTTCCGAAATGAAGTAGAAAAATAAACTGGTCAGTATATTAAATGCCTTCGATCTGAAAGAGGCAGAGAATATATGAGTGGTTAGTTCATTGATTATATGAAGGAGAATGGGATTCTCACTCAATATACTCCTCCAGGTACTCCACATCACAATGAAGTGTCTGAGAGAAGAAATCAGACTTTATTAGATATGGTCCGATCAATGTTGAGTTTCACAGATTTGCCTTATTTCTTATGGGGCTACTCTCTTTTAACAGTTGCACATCTTTTAAATAAGATTCCTTCAAAAGCTGTTCAACGACTTCGTATGAGATATGGTTTGGTAGAAGACTAAATCTTAGTTACATTAAGGTTTGGGGTTGTCCTACCTGTGTCAGGGTGACTCAGCAAGATAAGCTTTCGCCTCAAGGGTAAAAGTTTAGGTTTGTCGGATATCCTTCGAATACGAGGGGATATATGTTCTATGATACCAAGCATCAAAATGTGTTCGTAGCTCGCTTAACAAAAATTCTAGAAGTAGAATTTTTGTTAGAAGGTGGTAATCATAGAAAGGTTGAACTTGATGAAGTCCAACCTGAAAAAAATGAACCAACGGAGGAACCTGAAGTTCAAGTAGATGAATGACCTTCAACACACATACTCCGTAGGTCAAAAAGGGTATCTAGACCTCATGAACGCTTGTATTTGATACAAGAAAAGAGTCTAGATGTTCTCTTAGTAGAAGAGACTGATCCTTTCACCTATAGAGAATCGATGTTGGACATCAACTCCGTGAAATGGCAAAGTGCCATGAAATCCGAGTTAGACTCAATGCATGAGAATCAAGTTTGGGACTTGATTCCAATTCCCGAAGGAATTGTTCATATCGGTTGTAAAAGGGTTTACAAACCAAAACATGGGCCTGACGGTAAGGTTGAAACTTACAAGACCCGACTGGTAGTAAAAGGTTACACGCAGCGACCTAGCGTCAACTACGATGAAACTTTTTCACCAGTAACAATGCTTAAGTCTATTCGGATTTTAATTTCTATAGCTGCGTATCATGACTACGAGGTTTGGCAAATGGATGTGAAAAAGACTTTTCTAAATGAATTTCTTGATGAAGAAATCTATATGGAATAGCCGGAAGGTTTTACATCCAGTGAAAACTCGGGTATGGTGTGTAAGCTTAAGAAGTCCATTTATAGACTTAAACAAGCTTCATGAAGTTGGAATCTTCGATTCGAATAGATTATTAGATCGTCTGGTTTTCTCAAGAATTTGGAAGAATCATGTGTGTATCAAAAGGCCAGTGGGAGCATGGTCGTATTTTTAGTCCTATGTGTTGACGACATCCTAATTATTGGGAATGATTTAGGTATGTTATAAAGCGTCAAAGCGTACCTCTATAAGAATTTATCCATGAAGCACCTGGGAGAAGCTTCTAATGTTTTAGGGATAAAACTCTATAGAGGTAGACAAAGGAAGCTGATTGGATTATCCCAATCAACGTACATAGATAAGATCTTAGAACGATATAATTTTGGTAATTGTAAGACAGCAACCATACCGTTCAGACATGGGATTCATCTTTCAAAGAAAATGAGTCCACAAACAGAAGATGAGAAGGTTAGAATGTCTAAACAACCTTATGGTTCATGTTTGGGTAGCATAATGTATGCCATGTTATGTAAAAGGTCTTATATCAGTTTTACTGTTAGCTTAACTAGTCGATATCAGTCCAATCCAGGTAATGAACATTGGATGGCTATTAAACATATCCTGAAGTATCTTAAAGGTACTAAGGATAAGTTAATAATTTATGGAGGAAACGAACTACAAGTTAACGGGTATACGGATTTTGATTTTCAATCGGATCCCGATGATAGAAAGTCTACATCTGGATTCGTATTTACCCTTCACGGGGGTGCAGTTTGTTGGAAGAGTTCCAAATAGGGATCGATAGCAGATTCCACCACTAAGGCAAAATATATTGCAGCTTCTGAAGCTGAAAATGAGGCTGTGTGGATAAAGAACTTTATCACAGAATTAGGAGTTAACCCAAGTAATGTGATTCCGTTATACTGTGATAATACTGGAGCCATTGAACCGAGGGCGCATCAGAAGTCGAAGCATGTGGAATGAAAGTACCACATCATTCGAGAGATTGTTTCGCGAGGGGATATTGTCGTGTGCAAGGTACCGAGTGAAGAAATTGTGGCAGACACGCTGACGAAGGCCATACCTCCGAAGTTGTTTGATAAACACGTGGAGTCGATGGATATTAGATACAATCATTATTGGTACTAGAGTAAATAAGAGTTTTTATTGGGGTTAGTACTCAGAGTGCCAATTCCCGGTTGTATTTCTTTGAGAATACTTCTGTAAAATGTTATTATTATGAATAATATATGCAGTTTCTATAATATAATATTTCTTTTAATATGGTAAAGACGTAATGACCTTAGAATGACTAGTCATGATGCTATTGCAAAAGCGTCGCAACTAACATTGAGTTGTATCATGACGTTGCCATTCTTAGACAGTTCCTGGTCAAGGTTTACACTACTTGGTTAGTAAAGTAAACCCGTTGAGACCGGTACATGTCGTATACTGAAATATATGATTCCAATGGTTTCTCAATGAACTATAAGTCTTGGATACTAGTATAGACATGTAGGTGTTTATAGCGGATAAACACTGAATGACTCACCGAATATTCTTAATAGATGGTACACCAACGTCAATAAGAATCTTCTCGGGTTGAGTAGCATTTGTGATTCTTAGACTTGAGATACCACTGTGGGCACATGAGACATCTTCTACACTTAGATGGCAGTCACGTCACTGATCTATTAAGATCAGACCTCCGCCTATTTGTTGGGTGTAGATAGATCCTCAGGGTGTCCTGTGTATATCGAGATAGGATCCGTCAGTTTTGTGTGCAGAGTATAGGTAGTCCATATATGATTAGTAATCAGATAAAAAAACCATAGGCCCGTAGTACATTTTAGAAGTCAGTTCTAAATGTTCTTTTTTGATATTACTAATAGAGATTTCGATGGGATAGTCCCTATAGAGATTTGACGTTTACATCTATAACTCTGGGATATATTCGGATACCTGTGACGGAGAAATTATACATATGCCATGACCTCACCCTGTATGATTCAGCGAAATTATCCATGGTCGTCATAATTTACAGGTGTGTAAATTATGGACACGAAATTGGATTTCGTGACTGATATGCCTGAATCTAGAGAGTCTCACTAATGAAATATACTTGTAGAGCACTATGGAAACATTTATAAATAATATTGATTATTTATAAGTCGTTTAAAAGTTAAACAAAAAGTACATATGTAGGAACCTAATAGTTAATTCTTAATTTTTTTTATATTTACATTTAATGATAGATTTTATCAAATACACATTAATTAATTACCAAATTGAGATATTTGACTTATAACATAAAATATATATATATATATTATATATATATATATATATATATATATATAATATATATTTGATATTGAATGTAAATATAATCCATATATTTAATATATTTGTATTTAAATAATTATTTAATATTTAATTGTTAAATGATTAAATTAATTCAAGATACAAATATCGTAAAGTTGTGATATTTTAATTAAATGACTTAAGTTGTAATTGTTGACTTATTGAAATTCATTAAAGGGTTGATGATTACAAATGCAAGTTGACAAGTTGCAAATTAAATAAAACAATTGAAATATCTAGATATTTCCTTCTATCACTTTTCCGGCCAGGCCCATTAGGGATGGTATAAGTGTTTTTGATTAATTTTGGGTTCATAAGTTCACAATACACAAAAATAAACTAAAGGAAGTAGAGAGAAAAAGCTTGAAGTTCAAAGGAAAAGTCTTAGAAAAACTTAGTTTTTGTAAGTATTTTCTTTAAATCTTCAACATGAAAATTGTTTCTAATATGCTTGGCATCATTTTGTGTTACTTGGATGTTCTCTCTTCTATTTTGGTTTGTGTTTATTTGGTTGAGAACTTGTATGAAAGATTGATGCATGTAAGTAAGGTTTAAATGGTTTAAAAGCTTACTTTTGATTCTTTAAAAATCAAAGTTACCATTCTAGAGTTAGTAAGCCACTCCTTGGTGACCTAGAATTTTTCTAGAGTTATTTCAAAGTGGTGAGGCTTGATTGGTGAAGTATTGAATGGATTAAATTATTGGATTTTGTTAATTCGGTGAAATTGGACAATTTGGTAAAATTGAAAAATTAGGGTTCATAACCCACTCCAAATTTGGGCCTTTTCATATATGTGATGTATTATGATATGAACATGATTCATGTAAATTTTTGGGTTGATTGGATTTGATCTTGACATGTTTTGAACAAAAGGGACCAAAATATAATTACTTGAAAATTTTGGGTAGCCACGATAATTTGAGAAAATTTGGGGATTTGTGTGAAATCTTATTTTGATGCATTAGATGTGTTGAAAAATATTTTTAGAAATGATTTAGAATCAATCAAAATTATATTTGATAATTTTTGGGCTAAAATAATCAATTTACAAAGTTTTGGGGCAATTCGGTAATTACCAAGAAATTTGATCTCTTGTGTAATTTTTAGAATTTGATAATTGGATAATTAATAAATAAGTTTATTTGATTCATCTGAGAAAAAAATTTTGAAATCGGAAAATTTTGACTTTCCCTATTTCGCTACGTTACCGGATTTCCGCCATAAAACCCCTTCAGCTCCTTTAAGAGACATTTCAAATAATTTCTGAATTTGGCGCTCGGACAGGCCAATGTCACTCATTATAGACACATAAAAACGAATGTATGCTTCAGAGTCTCCATTCACATCAAACTTGGCCATATCGGGCATTTTAAATTCAGCAGGGAGTTGTTCTTCAAAGGCCATGGCATTGTAGTCTAGGAGGTCTTCATGTTCACCCTTCATTTTCTGAGTGATTGAATCTACTTGCCCCTTCAGTTTCTGGAGTTGGGCTTTAGTTTAGGATTTGGTCTTTTTTCCCGTGGCATACTCGCCATGTCATCGTCCAACACAAAGATGTCTTCAACCATCTTATTTTCGGATCCCTCATGTCTCTTTTCAATAGTCCCGGCCCCTATTGCCTGAGGTGACACCAAGTTGGTAATGGCATTGGTTAATGCTTGTAGCTGCTCTACCATTTTGTTTGTTGTTGTCTAAAATTGACCCACAAGGGAACTATCACTGCCAGTCATTTATGGGCTTGCTAATAGCTTTTTGACTATTCTGTCTTGTTCCCAAACCCATGTGCCACTATGATGGCTACATCATAAAGTGTTAGCTGTAGGAATCGATTTCCCTTACACAATGGAAGCGACTTAGGCACCGAGATCAATCTTGGAAAAAATTTCTTGCCCTTCCCCTCTAATGCCGAACTGGACAGCCCAACATCATTGCTCAAACCCGCATGTCAAATTGTTTGAATTGTTCCATGCGGCTGTGACTACTATTCAACTTCTGATAACACGCCCCACATCCTTTGCCAGATTTGTACAAAGAAAGGCTTCTAGCAGAAACCAGTGTAGAGAATGGGGCTTGATCCACTGCCCCGCCATAGCCACAAGTTCCACCATCATTTCCTGCACCAGTAAGGGTACCGTACCATGTTGCCACAGCTGCAGACCAATTAGATTCTGCCATTGAGTTGCTAAGTAGCTAGGGATTGAAGCACCAACATGAGTTCAGTAAAAGAGGAAACATGAATACAAGAGTGATAATAAAGATAGAAAATGGATTTTTAAGAACAAGAGCCATATTGATCATAACTCGGCAAAGGGGGAATGTGCGCCACTTCAAGCTTGGCCATCATGCTTGCTGCTTCTCATCGACGTGATGCGTGGGCCATTATTACTTTTGATCAAGCATCGAACATACAAGCACATGCATAATCTGCTCCATATGCGCACTTTGATCACACATCATGGGCAATATCAAATAGCACACATCACTTTGCCACTTCAACTTGTTGCCGAGAGTTTGCCATGAATATGTATCAATCATCGGGTCTACCATTCGATCTTTTATGTTATAACTCACCACCATAAATCTATGAGGTAGAATTTTTCTTGAGAAAAAACTTCCTCCATGTTTTTTTTTTTTTTTTTTTTTTTTTTTTTTTTTTCTTTCTTCTTTTTCAATCTCATTGAAAAGATGAGAAAGTTGCTAGGGTTATGTTTACAAGAAAAAAGCTTTATATTTATATATAGAGTTTAAAAATGTGCTTGTACAAAATTAACTCTAACCCTACTATAAATATTAGTATTTGGACAATGGTCTTTTTGTCACTATAAAATTATTAATTTCAAAATTTAAATATGATATCAAATATTATTTAATTTGAAATTAAATTTAACTTGTAACTTATATCATGATATAAATTACACATTTGATTTTGAACTAAATTTAATTTAATTTAAAATCAAATCCTAAATAAATGATTATCTAATAATCAATATAAAAACTATATGTTAAACGTTTTATTATATAATTACAAGGTGTGACATTATATAATTATTAATCAAATTAATAATTATTGTCAATAAATAATTATCAATTATTTAATAATTTTCAAGTGATTTCATAATTGGACTATCCAATTATTCCATGGATTTCTATAATGTAACGAGCTAACGTGGGGACCAAATGGACCTACAGTTCTGAGCTCTAATAATCTCGAAATATTGATTAAAACTCTTTAATTAAATATTTCAAATTATTAAATTTCAGTTATTTCACTAAAAATCTAAAACTGCACTCTCGTCACTGCATATATACTTTATACCTAACTCATTGGCATCCACCGATATAATCACTGCATACAGATTTACCCTCCACGAGTATCTCTTAATTAAAGTCGGGTCATAATGTCTGTTATACCCTCTAATTATTTGTGCCATTATTATCATTGATTCTCTAATGAACAATTTATTCATAAATAGTATGAATATGATCTTTCTATTCGTAATAGAAAGACTTGAGCGCTCTAACCATTCAAGTACCGAATCAACCCTTAAGGAAGATACTCTGTAACATCCCCAGGGTGAAGACGTTACGGCTGGTGATGGATCATGGCCACCACCCTAAGCCTTTCACTATCATTAAAATTTCTTAACCATTCCTTTGACTATATATTATAATAGTTATTTATTAAATTATTTCTCGAACCAAGTAGTGTTACATGAATAACTTATAAACTTTAAATAAATATTTATACCTCAGATAAATAACATTATATACCATTAGATTTGACTCACACCGACATATATGTATTCTATTTAAATGCGAACAACAAACTTAGCATGATAGATCCATACTCTAGTGACTGCAGCAACTCAATTCCTCGTTCTCAGGCTCCTGTTCGGCTATAGCTCACCAGATAAAGCTACCTGTAAAACAAACTGTGGAGTTGGGGGGTCAGATCATTTGAACGACCTGGTGAATGGATACTAAAAATAAAAAACCATAAAAATA